>QEPC01014266.1:1976151-1993735 GCA_003113815.1 Sphenodon punctatus | reverse complement strand
AAGCCACTCTCCACCCTCCACCCCTGGTGCCTGGAGGTCTGCTCTTAGCTGAGTCAGATGACTTCCCCCTCTCTGCTACATTTGGCCTTCCAGTGACCTGAGTGACAGAAGACCACGTTTTAGCCACCCGAACACAACCAAACGCAATCCGAACTGACCGAACTGTTCGGCCATTTCGTCGTTCGGTGTACAGTACTTTTTGGTATGTTCGGCCATTTTGCCGTTCTGTGTTCTGTTCTGCTTGGTATGTTCGTGTTCGTGTTTGGTAGTCCTAACAGGCCGTGTTCGGGTCGAACACCAAACTGCGTTCGCCCATCCCTACTGTTCGGGCATCCAAACCGAACATCCAAACCGAACTCTTGAATGACCGAACAGTTCGGTTGTGTTCAGATGAGTTCGGATGAGTTTGGGGGCAGGAAAAACGTCTTTTCGGGGGGGGGAAGTAAGTTTCGGTTTAGGTTAGGTTTCGGTTTCGGTTTCGATAGTGCTGTTTTTGACTGTTCGGCCAACCCAAACTTGGCTGAACCGAATCATCGAATCTGAATTTGGGTTTTGAACCAAATGACCGAACATCCAAACCGCATTCTGTTTGCCCATCCCTAGTACCCAATCCCCTTGTGTTGTGCTCCCTTACCTCCCTGATCTCCCCTCAGCCTGTGTACACAATTCCTTTGTGGTGTGCTTCCTTACCTCCCTGCCCCCCATTTAGCCTGTGTACCCAATCCCCTCATGGTGTGCTCACTTACCTCGATTCCCCCAGAGCCTGTGTGTTCCCTTACCTCATGGTTTCCCCCATAGTCCATGTGCTTGAGTGTACTGAGTCTTGAGCATTGTGCCTTCAACCCCCACCTGGTTGTCCTTCCGGGGATCCTTGTGCCTGGTACCCTTCATGGGGGTGTTGGGTTGACGGCCTCGGAGTCCTGGGTTGGTTCCCACTGTTCTGTCCCCTTTGGGGTCCTTGTGTGGTGTTCCCCAGTATCTAGGGGCTCTCTCCTTCCCCCCAGGTCTTAGGAGTCCTATTCTGTGACCCTGTACCCAAAGAACCCCTGGACTAGGGTCCTTCCTTCCTGGTAATTCCCAGAATTGCAGCTCTCTGCGGCCTCCTTCAATCTCAGAGCTCTGGGTGTCAGATCCTCATGTCCTTCCCTCCCTTGTGGTGTGGGTTCTTCCTTCCTCTCTCCGACCTCAATGTTGAGTTAGACCCTCTCTGAAGCTGGGTTTCCTGGTCACAAGAAGAGAGTAGGCTCTTGGGTTCCAAGCCATTGTGAGAGGTCCTCTTTCCTACAAGCTCCCTCCCCTTACGGGGGTCCTCCCTCTTCCTCACCCACAGGGGATTGGGGTTTCCCTCATCCGTATTCCCCCGATACCCTGTCCCCTCTCTGATAGACCCCATTCCCGCAAGTTCCCTTCCCTTACATGAGCCCTTCTTTTTCCTGGCCTCAGCGGGGTGGGGTTTCCCCCATCCATACTCCCCTGAGAACCTGTCCCCCTCTGACACTATTAGCGAAGAAAACTCCCACGAGGGTGGATATATATGCTCACCCTCCGACTGCAAGTGCTCGGGCACCATTGTAAACAGTGGCACCGCGTAACTCCCACACGTTTTAAGATGCGGACTTGAAAAACCCAGATAACCGAGGTCTCAAGTCTGGGTCTCAAAACGTGTGGGAGCCGCACAGCACCACTGAATGAATGAGTATTGAATATTTATTCGAAATGCTTAACCAAAAGTCTTGGCATATACACAGAGAGCACAGCACCACTGTTTACAATGGCACCCAGGCAACTTCTGGTTGGGGTGTGTGTGAACATCTAAATCCACCCTCACCCCCCGTTTACCAAACCCGGACTTTTGAAGTCAGTGAAAAAGCGGCAACATGTAAAAATGCCATTCCTGTTTGGAGCAGAAAACAGGGTATGGATTGCCCATTGTGACCTGATTGGATGACTGAGATTGACCACTATTGGAGATAGGATGCTGGACCATTGGTCTGCCCCAGTATGGCTCTACTTATGTTATTATGTCTTTACTGCATACATGGTGCGTGCAAGTTAAGGCAGGAGCCTTAACTTACAATTTACAAGCTTTTTGGAACATGAGTGAATTTGTAAGAGCCTTAACTCAGCTCTCAAACCATAAGGTTTTTTTATCTTAGAATTTCCGTTTTTTGAAAATACACTAAATTCCCCCCTCCTACAGTACTTCCAGCTATCCCTGCTGTAACCTATTAGCCCCCACTCCCCTCCCAGAGCAAACCCAGGAGTCCTGGCTCCCAGTCCCCCCGTTCTAACCCACTAGCCCCCATTCCTCTCCCACAGAACCCAGGAGTCTTGACTGCCAACCCCTCTGTTCTAACCAGCCATCCTCTCACTCCTCTCCCAGCGGTGTCTGGATGGTGGGCAGAGGGGAGAGCTTCCCCCTTGAACTTACTGCCCTGAGCCTGCGGAGCTTGGAAGTGGCAGCAGGAATGGGTCTGCCTAGGAAGGTAAGTGCAAGGGGGAAGCTCTCCATCCCACCCTGATCCAGCCATGGAGTTTAGCAGTGGCTGCAAGGACAGAGCATGGGGCTGGTGGGTGATTATTGCACTCCCCCTCCCCTGCCCCCATCTCACATACCTCGTTCCTCCCTGCTCTCCTCCTCCAACCTCTCCACTTGCCCCTGGACCCCATTCCTTCCCGCCTCCTGACCCCCATTGCTTCTACCATTGCCCCTTCCCTCCTGCACATCATCAACCTCTCCCTTTCTACCGGCTCCTTCCTCTCTGCCTTTAAACACGTCACTGTCTCCCCCATCCTCAAAAAGTCCACTCTGAATCTCTCGGAACCTTCTAATTACTGTCCTGTCTCGCTCCTCCCTTTTGCTTCCAAACTCTTCGAACGGGTTGTCTACGCCCATTGCCTCAATCTCCTCTCCGCCAACTCCTCCCTTGACCCCCACCAATCTGGCTTCTGCCCCCTTCACTCCACTGAAATCGCTCTTGTTAAGATCACCAATGATCTTCTTATAGCTAAATCCAGCCGCCTTTACTCTTGTCCCCCTTGATCTCTCTGCTGCCTTTGACACTGCTGACCACTCGCTCCTGCTTGATTCGCTCCACTCCCTTGGATTCCGGGACTCTGTCCTCGACTGGTTCTCCTCCTACATTTCTGACCGCTCCTTCAATGTATCTCTTCCTAACTCCTCCTCCCTACCCTTCTCGGTCAGGGTTCTCCAAGGCTCTGTCCTTGGCCCTCTTCTCTATCTACACCCATTCCCTAGGCAAACTCATTGCCTTCTATGGTTTCCAATACCACCTATACGCTGACGACACTCCACTATCTCTCCACTCCTTCCCTCTCCCCCTCTGTTCAAGCTCTTCTCACCAACTGTATCTCTGATATCTCTGTCTGGATGTCTCAACGCCAACTCAAACTGAACATGGCAAAAACTAAACTCTATATCGTCCCTCCCAATCCTTCCTCTCCCTTTTCCTTGTCAATTGCCATTGACAGGGTCGCCATTCTTCCTGTCCCCCAAGGCCATAGCTTGGCTTCATTTTCGACTCACACCTTACCTTCAAACCCTACATTGACTCCATGGCCAATTCCTGCTGCTTCTCCCTCCACAACATTGCTAAGATCCGCCCTTTTTGTCTGTCTTCCTCAGCCAAAACTCTCATCCACGCCCTAGTCATCTCACGCCTCGACTACTGTAACCTCCTCACTGGCCTTCCCCACTCTCACCTTTCTTCCCTCATCTCTGTTCAAAACTCTGCAGCCAGGATCATCCACCTAGCCCGTCGCTTTGACCATGTGCAGCCTCTCCTCTCCTCTCTCCACTGGCTCCCTCTTCCTGAGCGTATTCTGCACAAGCTCCTTGTCCTCACTTACAAAGCCCTTCACAACCTCACTCCCCCCCACCTCTCTGCCCTGATCTCCCTCCGATCCCCTCTTTGAGCACTCCGCTCCTCTTCCATCCCCTCCCTCACCCTCCCACACCTTCCCTGCTCCTCCAATCACCTTCATCCCTTCTCTCTTGCTACCCAGCATGCCTGAAACTCCCTCCCTGCCCTTTTTCCATCTTGCCCCACCCTCCACACCTTCAAGTCCCTCTCAAAGCCCACCCCTTCTGCTCCGCCTGTCCTAACTCCTGCTAATCATCCCCACCCAAGATTATCCCCCACCTGTTATCTGTAAACTCCCAATTTACTGTAACCAAGCCAAGAAAGTGTAGTTGAGTTCTCGCATCCTCATGAATGTCGCTTCCCTTGTCTCTCCCTCTGTTCCCCCTTCCCTGTCTCCCCTCCCCCTGTCTTTAGATTGTAAGCTCTCGGGCAGGGACCGTGCCTATATTATTTTTTGTAAAGCACCAGGTACATCGCTTGTGCTATATAAATGCTTATGATAATAATAAACTTGGGAAAAGTTGGTGCTCCTCCAGCTGCCACTGCTCTCAGGACTGGCTGCATTCAAGCTAGCGTCAGGCTGCTGAGGTGGAGCTGAGAGCTCCCCTTTCTTGGATATTGAATGTCCAGGCCCAGGAGCTGCTGAACTCAGAGAAGGGCTACTAATCAGTCAGCCCTGCTCTGCCCTGAGGCGAGGTGCATCGCAGAGCAGGACCGATTGATTAGCAGCCGTTCTCTCAGACTTCAGCAGCTCCCAGGCTTAGATGCTGTGTGTACACAGGAATAGGGAGTCAACAAACATGTGGGCAAGCAGCCCCACCCACGCAATATGTTCACTTTAGATTTAATGAGAAATCCCTATTTGGTTACTATACCCTATGCAAAGGGAATTGTAGGAGGGGGGATTTAGTATATTTTCAGAAAACAGGGAATGAAAGCCATAAATTGTTTAAGTAAGACCGTTGATGAATTGAGGTAAACTGAAGTAACTACTCCACTTTAGTAGTGTTCAGACTGTGTATACTGAAGTAACTACTTTGATTTTATTAAATCAGAGTAACTACTCCGCTTTGGGAGCATGTAGGCGAACACTGTAAACCGTAGTGCTGTGTCAATTTCCCCCCATAACGAAGAGGCAATGATTGCTGAATCAGGTTCCTCCCTATCCTCACACTGGTAAGTATTCTCATGTAGTTACTTTAAAATACAAACCTAAGGGAAAAATGTACTCCTGATTTCTCAGAAGTACATTCTTCTGTTCCTACTCCTAAATAATGTTGGTCTTTTGCTCTGCTTATATTAACACTTGTGGAGTAAAAGACAAAGTCCAACTACATTGAATTAACAGTTCATCAGAATGTGGCTTAAAATTCAGGAGAATGCTAATATAATAATCAGTGTGCCCTATCCTACTATTTGTCTAGAAATTATATAGAAGATATTTAAAAAACACAAAAATTACATCAAAGGCCATTTCCATCTCATTTTTATTCACAAACAGATCTCTTTAACAACACAAGTAGTCCCATTCTGGGTTAGATCATTGATCTATCTAGCCCAGTATCCTGTCTCTGACAGTAGCCAACTTCAGTTGCTTTAGAGAAGTTCACAACAGGTGTTAATAAAGGTACAGCTTCTTCTCCACCTTAGCATGGGCAAGCCCAGCATCTGAACCCAGGGTTTCTCACACCATACGTCACATGCCCCTAAAACTTGCAAGGATTGCCAAAACCAAACTAACTTTATTAGTGGTAGCTGTAGTTGAAGTGTGTGTTTTCCTTCTACTATATCAAATTAGACCACATGGTGGTGAAAATGCTGGTGCTTTGTCTTAGACTAAATCTCCAGATATTGCCTTAGAGTGACTAAGTGCTCCAGACATCACCAGTAACACCAGCAGAGGGGAATTTCAGGAAAACAAGAGGGAGAGACAAGGAGTGTAACATTTATGAGCATGCGAGGTTCCAGGTGCACGCGCATGACTTGGTTACATCAAGAATGATGTCTGGTTGGTCCATGTGGTGAGGATATGAGTACACAGACCTTAGGTAACAGATTGTACTGGATGGAGGGTATCAGCAGGAGTTAGGTGAGGGGAGCAAGGAGTTGGGGAGGGCAGAGCGGAAAAGGTGAGTCTTGAGGAGGTATTTGAAGGTACGAAGGGAGGGGGTGAGGCGGATGTGGGCAGGGAGGGAGTTCCCGGCATGGGAGGCAGTTAGGGAGAAGGGACTAAGGTGGTTAGGGGAGGCATGGGAGGGCGAGAGAGGGGACAGAGGAGGAGTGGAGTTCGGAGGGACTCTTACCCCTGGGTTATATTAAGCTAGTTCTACATAGCTCATATGAATAACTATATTGACGGTCTTAAGTATTAGTTAGTGAGGAGACTAATCTAATGCATACTTCCTTGGCCTTGTGTGCAAATACTAGGTTAATTAGAAGATCGCTATTATTCTGCTGGAAAAGCCAGATGATTTTCTCCTGCTTCGAGAAGGCTGTTAATACAGGAAGAAAGGGGAAAATACATTTGTCCCTAGCTTCAATATACAGGGGACAGACAAGCATGTAAAGAGCCATGTCCCTACTGCACTCTGGGCATCATGGACAACATCGTTGTAATCTAGGAATTCTGGTTCTACGGCCTTCTAAAACTGCCGTGGGCATCTGGGCGAGTCTTTGTCAGGTCAAAGACCTCTGCAGATTCCATTTAAGTTCAAGTCTGAAGTATCTTTCCATACCCCAAGAATACTTTACCAGGATATACAAGGTAAATAGTAGAGAAAATCTCATTGCAGCAAAATCAGTCTGCCTGGCCATGTCCAATACATGCTGAATCATAAAAGCCTGGTCTTTAGATGCTAGAACCTCCTTCTTTACTGTAACCTCCTTCTTTCTGGCCTTCCCCGGTCTCACCTTTCTCCCCTCATCTCCGTCCAAAATTCTGCTGCAAGGGTCATCCACCTCACCAGTCGCTTCGACCATATGCAGCCCCTCCTCTCTTCGCTTCCCTTCCCTGGCTTCCCCTTCCTGAATTAATCCTGCACAAGCTCCTAGTCTTCACCTATAAAGCTCTTCACAACCTCGCTCCCCCTTACCTCTCTGCACTTATCGCCCTCCATACTCCAGCCCGTGCACTTCTCTCCTCCTCTGTCCCTTCTCTCACCCTTCCACGCCTTCCCTGCTCCCCTAAGCACCTTCGTCCCTTCTCACTTGCTGCCCCCCATGCCTGGAACTCCCTCCCTGTCCACATCCGCCTTGCCCCCTCCCTTCATACCTTCAAATCTCTCCTTAAAACTCACCTCTTTCGCTCTGCTCTGTCTGACTCTTTATCCTGCTGAGCCACTATTCCTATACCTACGATCGGTTTACCCTTATCCTTGCAACATGGACCTGCCTGCTGTCATTCTCATCGTAACCAAGCCAAGTACGTGCACTTGAGACCTCGCATCTTCATGAATGTTAGACCCCTTGTCTCTCCCTCTGTTCCCCTTCCTATGTCTCTCCCCCAGCTCCTGTCTCTCAGATTGTAAGCCCTAGGGGCAGGGACCATGTCTATTTTATTACTTTGTAAAGTGCCACGTACACTGCTGGCACTATATAAATGTTTGTTAATAATAATAATAATAATAGAAAATGTTGTCCACTAGAAACTCCAAATATATATATTCGCCTAAACCTGCAATTTTCAAGATATAGTAAACAAAGGACAACCAGGGGATTGTCTGGATGGTGCAAAGGTCATATCCTCAAGAAGACAAAGCTTGGTCAAGGCAGGTGCGGTGCCAGCCCCAGGGAACCAGGGGCATTGCCCCTACTGGCCTCCATGCCCCCAAGTTTTTAAAAAAACATTTACCTAGTTCTTTAATCTTCACCAGTCTCAATCCCGAGTTTTGGCAGTGTGGTGGAGTTCAGAGCCCCAGCACAGCTGTGTCAAGCCACTCCAGCACTCCGAACTTCTGGGTTGATGACTGCGCATGTGTGAGCATGTTGTTGTGCTCTGCACATGCGCAAACATTAAAACACCAATGCCATCGGGCCAGGAGTTCACAAGGGGGAGGAGGTACTGCAACGAAGTTCAACTAGGAGGAGGAGGAGAACCGAGATGGAGCCCTGCAAGGGGCAAAACTTTAGAGAACACGCGTTGGGCGGCTCGGGAGTGCCGTCCAGTGAGTGTTCAGAGAAATGAGCAACGCGTTGCCAGGATTGCTGGGGGCAGTCTTTCATGCAAGTCTATGGCGAGGAAACCGGCAACGCAGTAATGTAATATGGGCTATAGGCCTTGATGCCCTGTTGGTGCAGGGGAGGAGAGCAGTGTGTGTGTGTGTGTGTGTGTGTGTGTGTGCGTGTGCGTGTGCGTGTGCGTGTGCGTGTGCGTGTACACGCGTTATTGGCTGGTGGAACACCAGGGGGGGAGTGGAGAGTGCTTGTGACTGACTGTTAACTTTAAGTGTCTCTGAGCGCAGGCTTTTTCTCCTGACTCTCACATGGTGTGAGGGTGGGGGCTGCCTGCTGCAGAGAGCATATATAAAGGTGACTGCACCAGGTGCCATTTTCTCTCTCATTGACTCAATTCTTGAGAGAGAGAGTGAGTTTGCAGTTGGCCATTCGGCTGGTGGTCAGACTGAATCTTTGGATCAATTCACTGTTACTTAGATTAGATTTGTTCATAGATCTTTTATTATTTAATAATAATCATCTCAAGGAAGCAAGTTAGGTATAGGTAGTACTAGTGCCAAGTCAGACCAAGGGTCCATCATCATTCAATCCCAGAATCCTGTCCTCGAGTGGGGAGAAGATGCTGCTGAGCTCAGCCTGCCCTGTCTGGGTGAGTACATTGGGGCTTGGCCTTGGCTTTTTTTGGGGGGGGGGCAGGGGCTGGGGACTTGTCTTGGGAGGAGGAGGGATGTCTAAATAGTGATTATTATGGGATGATATCACATATGGTTATTATAGATTGGTTCTGCCCTTTTAGTATATTTTTTGTATTTTTAGGATATTTTTAGTTAACTTTTAAATTGTGAGTTATAGTATGTTATTAATTGTAACTGTTGATTGTGTGCATTGTAAGCTGCCCCAATTTTTTTTTAAAGGACATGTGTGCTTGGACAGACATTTTGATGGTGTAGCTACTAGGGATGCTGGTCTGGAGAGGTCTGGTTTGGTGGCAATGCAGCCCCAAAATGGGCCAAACATTTTTTTTAAAAGGGCCTGTGTGTGTGGACAGGCATCTTTGTGGTGTAGCTACTAGGGATGCTGGTCTGGAGGGGCCTGGTTTGGTGGCAATGCAGCCCTGAAATGGGCCAAACGTTTTTTAAAAAGGGGGCCTGTGTGCTTGGACAGGCGTCTTTGTGGTGTAGCTACTAGGGATGCTGGTCTTGAGAGGCCTGGTTTGGTTTGCTTGCAATACAGGCCTGCAACTGCTCTCCTTGTGAACATAGGAGAAAGTAGGTAGGAGCACGGCAGAAGAGAAGGCTGTAGACAACAAGGAAACCCTTTTCTCCTGTCACTGAACCCATCTCTTCCCCCTTCCTCTTCTCGTGCTCCAAAACCAAATCCTTTCCCTCCTTGTTCTCCTCTGTCCTTCCCTTCTCTTCCCTTTCATTCTCTTCTGATTCGGTTTGTCACAGAACAGGAAGCTAACTCAGTCCTCCTGGTTCTCCAAGCCAGAAGGAAGGCTTGTTCCAAAACCTACACCTTTAGAAGACTACAGGTGGCCAAGCGTGCTATGAAAATTGAGGATTCGAGGGTTCTGGATAAAGGTAGGTGATGGCAACGTGATCTATTTTTTTTAACCTACTATGGTTAATTTGGACCCAGTCGGAAAGAGAGTGTACGGGACCCCAGTAAGAGGGTTCTCTATCCCCAGTTGGCAGTGCTTCACACAGCAGCATTCCCAGCATTAAGTAATGTAATTTCCTTCTAATGTTAACCCTGGGAACTCCTTGCTGGTGGGTTATGCCACGCCACTGGCCTACCGTTGCCCTAACTCTGCCTACCATTGCCCTGGCTCCACCCCTAGGCCCGCTGGTGGCTTTGCCGCCGGCAGCAGGTTGAACCCACCCACTGCCCCACCAGCCTCCAAAACCACCAGCTGCCACTGTGTCAGGGGAAGTGGCAAGTAGGACAGGTTTCTAATCCAATACTTTAACAAACATGCAAGTATTTCAGAATACATTGAGTCTAATCTTGTTTCTAATCTTAGAAAGGGTGCCAGTAGGGAATGGGCAAGGCCCAGAAAGAACCGCAGAAACTTATTTTGTGGAATATCTACATCCTTAAATGCTACACAGCCCCATATTCCTGCACCATACAAAAGCTGAGAGTTGACTTGAGGTCTCGTAAGCCCTTAATGGATGCTGGACAGAGCGTTTAGCAATAGGAGCATCAAACGTTTTGATTGCCTAAGCAGATTGGACAGCTTTGGTTTTAATTACTTGCAGATGATATTTCCACCCACTGCCAAGGGACAGCCAAACACCCAAATACTTATCGTTCTTCACCACCTCAATTTTGTTCCAAACCATCCACCAGGAACACCTTCTCGTCCCCCTAACCAAGCCATAATTGGCCTACAGGTCAGTCTCTCAGTGCACCACCTCCAGAAGGGGAAGGAACCAGTTATGTTGGTCTGCCCCTGGAGGCTGATGGAACCTCAACGGTTCCAGGAGGCTCTGGGGGATTTAACCTTAGACCCTGATGGTCAGTCTGTTGATGAACTCGTTCGAGCTTGGAACAACTTGCTCGGGGAGGCCATTGACAGGGTGGCTCCGAGACGTCTCCTACCTCTGTCTCATCACTGCAGGGCCCCTTGGCTTACCGAGGGGCTGCGGTGTATGAAGCAGGCAGGTAGGCGACTAGAGCGATGCTGGTGTCGGACTCGACTGAAACTGACCGACTTCTCCATAGGGCCCATTTGCGGTCCTCTGTTGAGGTTGTGAGGATGGCAAAGAAAGAGTTCTTTGCCGCCCTCATAGCATCTGCGAAGTTGCATCTAGTGGAGCTGTTCTGGGTGGTGTGGCAGCTGGTCAGTCCAGCCTTCCTCTGCCTGGACGGGGTCTTGTCCCAGGCCTTCTGTGAGGAGTTTGCCACCTACTTTGCAGGCAAGATCATTCTGATCCAGAACAACTTCAACACTGGATTAGGGGCAGTAGAGGTGGAACGCGAGGCTATGGAGGGCACGTCTGGTCCAGCTTCTTGGGATGAGTTTCAGGAAGTGATGCCAGTCAATGCTGTGGGTGTTCTGGGATCTGTTAGAGTCACCAGTTGTGAATTAGACCCATGCCCGTCTTGGTTGGTGAAGGCCTCCAGGGAGACGTTGGGGATGGTGTTGGCAAGGGTAATCAACGCATCCCTTCAGCAGGGGAGACTGCCCCCCGGTCTCAAGGAGGCTGTGGTGCACCCCCTGCTGAAGAAGCCATCTTTGAATGTGGATGCACACGCCGGTTACCGACCTGTCTCTAATCTTCCATTTTTAGGGAAGGTTATTGAACGGGTGGTGGCACTGCAGCTCCAGGTGCATCCTGACGGCATCGGTTTTCTTGACCCATTTCAATCTGTTTTCTGCCCTGGCTATGGTACAGAGATGGCCCTGGTGGCCTTGGTGGACGATCTCCACCGGTAGATGGATGCAGGGTGTTCAACATTTCTGGTCCTGCTAGATCTCTTGGCCACTTTTGATACAGTGGACCATGGGCTGCTGTTGAGATGATTGCAAGCCCTGGGGGGCCTGAACGGGACTGTTCTTGAATGGTTCTGCTCATTCTGCTCAGGGAGAAGCCAGGGGGTTGTCCTGGGGACTGAATCATCTAGCCCCCGGATCCTGGAATGTGGTGTTCCGCAAGGTTCCATTCTGTCTCCATTGTTGTTGAATGTGTATATGCAGCCCTTGGGGGAGATTGTGAGAGGGTTTGGTGTGCGTTGCTACCAATATGCTGATGACACCCAGCTTTACCTCTCTTTTTCAACTGGCCCAGGTCCTGCCGTCTCAGTACTGTCCCAGTGTTTGGAGGCTGTGGTGAATTGGTTGCAGCAGAGCAGACTGAAACTCAATCCTGATAAGACAGAGGTGATGGTGGTGGGTAGGGTGAAGGAGGTGTAGGGTGAAGGAGACTTCCCTCGTAGAGGGGGTCCACCCTCCCATAGCCCAGCAGGTTCAGAGTCTGGGAGTATTATTGGACTCAGATATCCACCTGGATCGGCAGGTCGAGGCAGTGACTAAAGCTGCCTTCCACCAGCTGTATCTGGTGCGGAGACTGCATCCATGTGTTTCCAGACCCGACCTGGCCACCATCATCAACCCAGATAAGATGGAGGTGATGGTGGTGGGGAGGGCGAAGGGGGTGGTGGCCCCCCTGTTTGGGGGGGTTCGCCCTCCTGTAGCTCAGCAGGTTCGGAGTCTGGGGGTAGTATTGGACGCAGACCTGCGTCTGGAGCGGCAGGTGGAGGCAGTCGCTAAGCATGCCTTCCGCCAGCTTTATCTTGTGCGTAGGCTGCGTCCGTATGTCTCTGGCCCGGACCTGGCCTCCCTCATCCATGCCTTTGTCACCTCGAGGCTCGACTACTGCAACGCGCTCTACGTGGGGCTTCCCTTGTTCTTGGCTCGGAGGCTGCAGCTGGTGCAGAATGCGGCGGCTCGTCTTCTGACGGGGACGGGTCGCCGGGAGCACATTACACCGGTGCTCCGAGCTCTGCACTGGCTGCCGATAGTGTGCCGGGCCAAGTTCAAGGTCCTAGTGATGATCTATAAAGCCCTATACGGTCTTGGCCCCTCATACCTTAGGGACCGCCTCGCCCTTCGCGCCCCAGAGCGGCTCCTGCGGTCTGCCGGGGGTGCCCTCCTGGAGGTCCCCCGTGTTAAACGGGGGGCCACGATGGAGAGGGCATTCTCGGTGGTGGGACCGCGGCTGTGGAACTCCCTTCCAGAGGAAGCTCGCCTGGCCCCAAGCCTTTTAACATTTTGGCGGAACGGTAAGACCTGGCTGTTTGCCCAGGCCTTTGGGAGGGAGGGTGGGGAGGGGGGTGTTTAGTCCCCTACCCATTTGTGTTTCGTTTTTGGTCTAGCCCTATTAAGTTATATTTTATATTTAATATTTAATATTTTAAGCATTTTTTGATTGTTTTGTACTGATTTTACTGTATTTTATGGTTTTAATGTTGGAAGCCGCCCCGAGCTGCGTTGTAGGAGGGGCGGGGTAGAAATTTGCAAAATAAATAAATAAATAAATATATTCATCACATTGAGGCTGGACTACTGCAACACGCTCTACGTGGAGCTTCCTTTGATGCTGGTTTGGAGGTTGCAGCTAGTGCAGAACACGGCGGCTTGTCTCCTTACGGGGACGAGCCGATGGAAGCACATCACCCCTGTGCTCTGTGTGCTGCACTGGCTGCCTATAGTGCACCCAGACAGATTCAAGGTGTTGGTTTTGGCCTATAAAGCCCTATATGGTCTTGGCCCTTCATACCTCAGAGATCGCCTCATCCTCTGTGCCCCAGAACGACTGCTTTGGTCCGCTGGGGGCACCTTCTTGGAGGTCCCCCATGTTAAATGGGGGACCACAATGGAGAGGGCGTTTTCGGTGGCCATACTGCAATTGTGGAACTCCCTCCCGGAAGAAGCCCGTCTGGCCCCATGTTTGTTGGCCTTCCGTCGGGCCTGCAAGACTTGGCTATTCGCCCAGGCCTTTGGAGGAGGGGATGGTGGGTTGGGATAATAAAATGTGGGGGGTAGTTATGTCTTTTAGATGGGTTTTTAAATGTTTTTATTTTTGCTGTGTTTTACTGCTGTTTTACTTATTGTTTTTGTTGTATGCCACCCCAAAATGCCATGGGCATGAGAGGGTGGCTAAGAAATATAAATAAATAAATAAATAAATAAATAAGTACATAAATAATGTTGGTTTTATTATAATTAACCCAAAGTTTGCTATGGGAACACAATTGTTCGAATTCCATTATGGCTTTCTGGAGTCCCAAAGGCATTCTAGAGAGAATCACCGTGTTGTCGGCAAACATCAGCAGGGGGACTTCTGTAGTTATCAGACTAGGCAGATGAAAATTTCCATTAGTCATCTCAGTAATGAGATCCATATCAACCATATAGAGGTTGAATAACAGGGGAGCTAAAATACAGCCCTTCCTAACACCCCTTCTTATAGGAAAACAAGAAGTTAGTTCTCCTGACAGACCCCAACACACTTGGTCCCAGGTTTGAGAATGATATGATATAAGAAGCTTGAGGAGAGGGGTGTGTGTGTGTTCTATACCATAACACCCCACCCCCCCCAATTTACACCATAATAATCCACAATCTAGGCAATCAAAAGTGGTGGATAGGTCGATGAATGCGGTGGATAGGTCTATAGAGAAGACTTCTTAAGAGTGACATATTAATGCCTTAGATACTGAATAGTAAAAATGTGGTCTAAGGCTGAAAAGCCCATGTGGAAACCTATCTGACATTGGGGAAGAATATTATTTTCATCTTCCCAAAAAGAGAGATGGGTCAACAGATGTCTACCAAAAATCTTTACTGTAATATTAATTAGATTGATAGGATAAGAATGGGGATCGTTCCTCTCACCTCTTTTATAAATAGGGACCATGATATTTCCCTTCCAATCATCTTGGAATGTCTATGATACTGTTAAACCAGATACCAAAGACTGGTATCCACAACTCTCTGTTATATAAATAATTTTTGGCAGCTATGCCATCAGAGCCAAGAGCCTTATTGTCCTTCAAGTGTTCAAAGATGCTTGTTAGTATCTCATCTGTTATGTGGTAGATGAACATATTGAGATTATAGGGAAGAATATCCTGGGAATCACCCTGTTCGCTCTGGCAATCTGCAAATTGTGGTGCAAATTAATCCACCCATTGGCCATCAGTAATATTTGCCTCAACATACTCATTGTATTTGCCTGAGCCTATGGAAACGATCTGCCAAAACTTCCTGGAATCTTTCCTAATACTAGCTGACCTGAGTTCTTCCTATTGCTTGATGGAATAATCCCTTTTCGTTTTCTTAATTTTTTATATGGTCTACACAAATCACAAAAATTGGAATAATCAACCTGTTCACACCTTTGCAGTTCCTTGGCTCTCTTGTTAAGATTTTTTTTCCTAATGGCGCACCCCTGGATGATTTACATTGGGGATTCTTATTATTCAGAGGAATACGAAAATAGGGTTGTAATACACTATACAAATTTTGTAAATGATTGAACACCTTCTGATTCTCTTTAGCATGTATAATCTGGTGTCTCAGTCTTGTAAATTGTTCATTTTGGAGGACATTAATAAATTCCTCAACTAATATCATATCCCATCTAAGTTTCTCATTGACTAAAACCGGGGTAAGATTGTCACCCCACTGAAGGGGATCATTAGATTCCATTTAGAAGATCTAATCTACTTGGAAACCCCTGATTTTTCACTCACACCAGCAAGGGTAGATGATCACTCTCAGGGCGGGGTAATATGCAAAAATCCACACTCTCCCACCAAAAATTTGGATCAACCAATATATAGTCTATTGTAGACATACCCAATCACGATACAAATGTCGGATCTGAGGATGAAGGGCAAGAAAAATATCCATTAACCAACAAAGCATAATTAAGTTGAAGTTGTTGTAACCTCTGTCCTGAATAGTTATCTCCTAAGTCCTTAAATACCGGACAGTCTATTAGGGCCGGCCCCAGAGTTTGCATGGCCATGTGTGAAGTCTTGGTGCAGGGCCTAATTTACATAATTATTTGCATAATTTACCCTCATGCCTGTGCACACGCGCTATTAGGGTTGCCATATATGCAAATTTTTAGAGGGCACTTATGAGAAATATAGGTTGCAGGGCTGCATTTACTCCAGTGTAGTCCTGCAACCTGTATTTCTCATAAGTGTCCTCTAAAAATTTACATATATGGCAACCCTATGCCCTATCAGTCCCACCACTTACCCCTTAGCTTCCCATACAAAACGCCCCCTCGCCTTACCCTAACCCCAACTTTCATCTCACAGATCCACCCACCTAGCCTCCCAACATCCCCCACAGGTGCCCCCTTGGCTACTCCCTCAACTTTCCTCCCACAGTCCCCCCTTCCCTCAAAGACAGGGAAGGAACACAGTAGAGCAGTGCTAGAACAACATTGCACATAACATTGGGGATAATCCCCAATCCTGAAAAACCTTTGAACAACACTGCACATAAGAACAAGTGTCTGGGGATAACCCTCAACCCTGAAAAACCTTTGAACAACATTGCACATAAAAACATTGCAAAAAACATTTCTCATGTTCATTGTAACATTGAATATGTTGGAACCTTTTTAGCTTTCCTTGTAGCAAATTTTTCAACAAGGTTATTAACAAACAATAAAACATAATTAACCACATCCCCTCCTCACTCCCTTGCCTCTCACCCAAGGAGGTCCCCACCCCCTTAAACCTACAATACAAATAATAGATCATAAAACCTCACCCCCATCTCGTTTCCTGTCTCTCACCCAAGGGAGTCCCCACTACTCCTCCCATGCTCATAATCCCCCCTCACTCTGTGTGTGTGTGTGTGTGTGTCGTGGCATTATTTCCAACCCACCCCACAATCCAACTCTCCCACACTATCTTCCCCCACCCCACAAAAACATTAAGAACAATAATGAAATTTATGTCAAACATTAATACTCTGTATGGCTCCCATTTTCCAGAACTGAGATACAGTCAGTTTAAGTGACTCACCGAAGGCCACTGAGTCTTTAGCAGGGCTGGATATTGAACCTGGGCATCTGACACTCCAAACCAGCACCCTAAGCACTTTTGGATCAGCTTGGTCTCCCCTTCCCACGTAACACACTCCCTAGAACCTCCGAGGCTTGGTTCCCAATGCGCGCTGCTCCCTGCCTCAGCCACACATGGAGTCTCAGCTCAGGGTCCAGGTCAGGAGAAGGCTGGCGGCGCCACCAGCCTCAGCCGCTTCCCTGTCACTGCCGTTCCCCCCCCTCCCATCTGCCGCTCAGAGCGGCAGGGAGTGGGGAGAGCGGCAAGACAGGGATTGAGAACTTTTTTAATTATTATTTTTAGCCTTTAAATTGCCCGCGCATCCTGGCTCTGGAGAAGCAGGACACGCGGGCAATTTAAAGCAAAGTCCCCCCACACACACCTCTGCCTGTCACCCAGGCCGCCTGGGATCACCAGAGCTGCAGCCAGGTACGTGAAGATCCCTCCCCCCACCCTGATCCCACCCCGAGGGTCCCCACACCCTGCTCCCACCCCCCTGAGGGTCCCCCACCCATGAGGGTCCCCCCACGCTGCTCCCACCCCCTGAGTGTGGGATCTTTAGGTGTGTCTACACAATGTTGGAAATAGGATGCTTTTCAAATCTCGAGATGTAACTGAGAGTCTGGAGATCTTTTGATGTGTGTTCACAATGCTGGAATGGGATGCTTTTTAAATCCTGAGATGTAGCTGTGAGTCTGGAGATCTTTAGGTGTGTGTTCACAATGCTGGAAATGGGATGCTGGAAATGGGATCTTTACGTGTGTGTTCACAATACTGGAAATGGGATCTTTAGGTGTGTGTTCACAATGCTGGAAATGGGATCTTTAGGTGTGTGTTCACAATGCTGGAAATGGGATGCTTTTGAGATCCCGAGATGTAGCTGTGAGTCTGGAGATCTTTAGGTGTGTGTTCACAATGCTGGAAAT
>QEPC01014266.1:1955064-1970316 GCA_003113815.1 Sphenodon punctatus | reverse complement strand
TAGGGGCAGGGACCGTGTCTATTTTATTACTTTGTAAAGTGCCAGGTACACTGCTGGCGTTATATAAATGTTTGTTAATAATAATAATAATAATAATAATAATAATAATTCAAGGTGTTAGTTTTGATCTATAAAGCCCTACATGGTCTCGGCCCCTCATACCTCGGGACTGCCTCGCCCTCCGCATCTTAGAGCAATCCCTGCGGTCTACCAGTGGCACCTTGCTGGAGGTCCCCCGTGTTAGGCGGGAGGCCACAATGGAATGGGCGTTCTCGGTGGCCGATCTGCGTCTCTGGAATTTCGTCCCGGAGGAAGCTCACCTGGCCCCGGGTCTGCTGGCGTTCCGCTGAGCTGCAAGACCTGGCTGTTCATCCAGGCCTTCGGAGGGGAGGGTGGGAGGGAGGGGTAGGTGGTGGTGGTGGGGGAAATATGTTTTTAAAAAATGTTTAAAATTAATAACTTATGATTGTTGTTGTTTTTAGTGTTGGAAACTGCTCTGAGATGCCGTAGGCGTGAGAGTGTGGTTAATAAATATAACAAATTAAATAAAAAAATAAATAAATAAATAAAAATCTTCACAATATCTGTGGCTACAATTAACCCAGAACTAATCCTGTCAATTTAACAAGATGGATCTTCCGTTCTCTCTGGGATAATAACCCTGGTGGTTTGGGATAATTTAGGAGTACTAATTGCACTCAGTTGAAGCTTCCAGGCATCTACAGTTGACCTACTCGTGGTTGGATTATTAGCATAAAACTGTGCCAAGGAATTCTCAACAAGGTCTTCTAATGACCACAGATCTTGGAGAGTTACCTCCCCAATATTCTCGTTTATGTATGGGGCTAATAAGGTTCCTCCTCAATCATGGGTCTTATTCGCCCCTGTTTACCTTGGTCACACTATTTTCTTTGGTCACCCTGCTTACCTTATTAGGCCCATGCTGAAGACATTTGGGGCTAATAGAGCTATTTTGGTTGCTGTCCAGAAATTGGAATAGTCTTTTAAAGTTCTTCTTGTTGTAACACTCAGATCTGCTAAGGTGCCCTTTGATGTTTTTGGTTTCTTAGTTGTTAATTTACCCCTATTGTTTTTAATTTTCTTGTTCATCTGTCTTGATTTTCTCCTTAAGCCACATCTCTTTTGGGGAAGAAGAGACCTATCCATGTCTTGTCATGGGCTAGATGTTTCACCCTTTTGTCATTCAAGATCTCCCTTAGGGGAGGAAGAGATGTTCAGTTGGGACGAGACACAGAACATCAAAACATCCTTTAATGTTACCTAGTTCTCTGAACAGATAAGTGATTGATTCACTTATCATTATACTGTAGGAGCCAAGGAGGTTTACATGAAACACATTAATGGATTTAATCAACCCAACCTTTATCTGTAATCTTTGAAATGAATTAGCCCTAGCAGTTCTTAGTCTTCGAAGGAAGTACCCAACAGACTTAATAATAAATATGCTTAGTCCTTAAAACGAACAATTTTAACCCCAAAGGAAATTATACCAAGGTTCGAACAAGTAGTGCCTTTTGGGAGACAAAGACAAACAACCTTTAGCCCATAAAAGAAAGGGTCCAAGATTGAGAAGAAACAATATCAAATTTCAAGGGATCTTCTGTCATTTACTCCCTTCGAAAACCTAAATGCAACACCCCTTGCTTAGATCTCTAATTTGCCTTGAATCTTTTGATAGCAACCTCCCAGATTCCACAAACACAGTCTTTAGGAAGGTACAAGTAGCCAGTTTTCTTCAAGATCACATAGATCTTGCTCCTAAATGGAGCAGTGGCACAATAACCCCTGAGAGTAGCAAATGGATACACAAAAATGTAGGAGTCTTACTCCTATATGAAGTACGGATGCAACCAACCCTAACCACTTAAAAATAACAAATTAGTAAACAGAAATACAAAGTTCCTGTGGGAGAACTAACAGAACCAAGCCTAACCCCTGGAAAATAACAAATAGGTACACAGAAATACAAAGTCTTAGTCATGTTGTTTTATCTGCTGCAGGTATGCCTAAAATACCCTGGTTCTGTCAAAGAAAGCTGGAAGCATCTAATCTAAATTAAGGGGACACCAAAGATTGCCTGTGCTTCTATTCTAAAACTGGATTCTGTTGCAATCAATATAAGATGGACTTGGAGGGTTCTGTGTATGTTCTGCTCTGGCTGTCTAGCATTCCCAATGTCTTTCAGAGACTGACAAAACCAAAAGTCTTTTGATTTAAACCTATATCTAGTTACCGGAATGATAGAGCTTGCTGCTGATTTTCCATTTTCTAGTAACATCTGATTGAAATTTAGCCCCAGAATCTTTGCAGACTACTGTCCTTACAAACAACCCCCTCTGGCTTGAAGCTTTGAGCCTTGGCTTAACAAGCAGTGACCTTTGCCAGAAAATCATTAAAATATGACTGAAAGGCAACCTCCCAGCTGATTATTTACCCTTCAGAAGTTTGACTATTTTGTTGTTTTCTGAGGAGGTTGGTCAGATGATGATCCTAAGCAGCTGAAAATTTGCAGGCACATTCTCTTTCATGGAAAGGTACAACAAGTTATAAGTATGTGCTGAGGAGTAACTTCCCTACTCAGTGTTGAGTTTCTTTCTTGCTGCCTAAATTTCATTAACATCCTGGAAAAAATAAAGATTTTTAAAAAAGATTCATGATCATTAGAATCCTTGTAGCCTCCCTGAATAGACCTCATACTGTGGTTGTCAGAGTTGGAGGGGAGGGAAAGGAGGAGTCCAGAGGCGACAATAGCCAGGAGATCTCTTAAGGTATAATGGGACCCCTCAGGTTGTTAAGTGGCTAGCCCAATATAAGCAACACCAAACTGTCATCACAGGGGAGATGTGTAGTTTCCCAGCTGGCTGGAGAGACAGTGGTCCCCTCAAAGCAGAAATGAAATTTGAATGAGGGGGACTCCCCACAAAAGGTTTGGAAGGAATGGTCGACTCTCCATCTCCTCCCTGCCATACTCTATGAATGGCAGCCACAGGAAGGTGGAGACACACAGCTGGGTGGGTAAGGGGAGGCTGGGAATTGAGGTAGGAGGGAAACATGAGAGTATAGGTTCAGAGCAAACCTCAGTGATAGCCACCCTTATGAGTTTGTTGCTACCCTTATGGGTTGGATCCAGAGACTGCTGTTTTTACTCAGTCTGTGGGCCTTGGGGGAGCTGCAGTTGCTCCAGGTTACGAGGGTGCCAGGGCCACATCGTAAGAAGTGAGACAAAGAGGCTCTCCTGCTCTTTTCTGATGTAGCCCTGCCTCTTGCAGAGCATTACGATGCCACAGTGCTCCAAAGGGGGCTCTGCAATGTTGGAAAGGGGTCCCTTTGCTCATTCCCTTTCTGTAGTGGCCTCACACCCTTCAAAGCATCGCACAGTTCTGTAGGATTTTGACTATGTCAGAAAAGGGCAGGAAAGACATTTTTCTCCACCTCTTCTTGGTATGGTCACCTTTCTGGGGGAAGTAGTCCAGAAGATGAAAGCCCTAGCGTGGAGAAAGTGAGGAAACTGGGGGAAATGGTGTGACTGTCCTAGCGTTGCTGGGGACAGGTTTGTACACATGCATGTGTACAGGGTGACCTGCTTCTGCAACATTTGGATGAAAACTATTTCACTACCTCAGAGAATATCTGGCAGGAAATAGAAGGTCTTCAATAGAAGAATGCACCTCTCACAAAGATAGCGCTTGGTGTGGGGGCAGGATTTGCAGTGTCATGTGGAGAGACCAGTGATTTGTGATCACTTACACTGGAGACAAGTATTCTGTTGCCAGAGCGATTTTTTTTATTCTTCTAAATCTGTGCAAATTAAATTTTTCATTTTGTACAGACTTATTTCTGCCAAGAATTATTTTAGGCCTAAGTATACCGGGCCTCTTCCTGGCCGGCAGTGTCCCTTACCGCTCTAGCAGAGCTGGCCTCGGAGGTGGCGCTGAGCTCCTCCAGGACTTTGGTCCTGGGGACTTCAACGCCCATGCCAACGCCGGCCTTGTAGGAGCGGAGCGGAAGTTCATGGCCGCCATGGCAACCATGGACTTGTCCCAAGTGATCAACTGCCCAACCCACGTGGGGGGGCATATTCTCGACCTGATCTTCTGTTCTGGCCTTGAGGTGGGTGATCCGTTAGTGGGGGATGTGAGGGTTACACCC
Source organism: Sphenodon punctatus (assembly GCA_003113815.1). Lineage (NCBI taxonomy): Eukaryota > Metazoa > Chordata > Lepidosauria > Sphenodontia > Sphenodontidae > Sphenodon > Sphenodon punctatus. Next base: position 1,966,146 of record QEPC01014266.1, on the reverse strand, counting down.
TTGTCATGGACGGATCATTATCTCCTTCAGGCCTGTCTCTTAGAGCACCTCCTCCAGAAGGGGAATGGACCAGTTAGGTTGGTCAGCCCCCAGAGGCTGATGGAACTGCAGCGGTTCCAGGAGGCTCTGAGGTAATTAACCTTAGACCTGGACGGCCATTCTGTCGATGAGCTTGTCTGGCATTGGAACATCTGGCTGGAGGGAGCTATTGACAGGGTGGCTCTGAGACATCTTCTCCCTCCGTCTCATCACCGCAGGGCCCCTTGATTTACTGAGGGGCTGTGGTGTATGAAACAGGTAGATAGGAGGCTAGAGTGATGCTGGCTTCGGACTCGCTCTAATCTGACCGACTTCTCCATAGGGCCCATTTGTGGTCCTATGTTGAGGCTGTGAGGACAGCAAAGAAGGAGTTCCTTGCTGCCCTCATAGTGTCTGCAAAGTCACGTCCAGCGGAACTGTTTCAGGTGGTGCAGGGGCTGGTCAGTCCGGTCTCCCTCCACCTGGACGGGGACTTGTCCCAGGCCCGCTGTGAGGAGTTTGCCACCTACTTCGCAGACAAGATCGCTCAGATCCAGAGTAACTTCGACACCGGATTGGAAGCAGTAGGCGAGGCGCATGAGGTTATGGAGGCGCCGTCCGGTTGAACTTTCTGGGATGAGTTTCAGGAAGTGAGGCCGGCCGATACAGTGAATGTCCTGGGGGTCTGTTAGGGCCACCAGTTGTGAATTAGATCCGTGCCCATCCTGGTTGGTGAAAGCCTCCAGGGAGACTTTGGGGTCGGTGCTGGCGAAGGTAGTGAACTGTCGCCCAGTCTTAAGGAGGCTGTGGTGCACCCCGTCTGCTGAAGAAGCTATCTCTGGATGTGGACGCACTCGCCAGCTACTTACCTGTCTCTAATCTTCCCTTTTTAGGGAAGGTTATTGAACGGGCAGTGGCACTGCAGCTCCAGGTGCATTTGGACAACATCGGTTTCCTTGATCCTTTTCAATCTGGGTTCCGCCCCGGCTATGGTACTGAGACGGCATTGGTGGCCATAGTGGATGATCTCCGCTGGAAGATGGATGCAGGATGTTCAACATTTTTGATCCTGATGGATTTCTCAGTCGCTTTTGACACTGTGGACCATGGGCTGCTGTTGAGACGGTTGCAAGACCTGGGGGGCCTGGATGGGACTGTCCTTGGGTGGTTCCGCTCATTCCTCTTGGGGAGAAGCCAGCAGATGTTGCTGGGGGCTGAAACATCAAGCCCCCAAGCCTTATCCTGTGGCGTTCCGCAAGGTTCGATCCTGTCTCCGCTATTGTTTAATGTGTATATGCAGCCCCTGGGGGAAATTGTGAGAGGGTTTGGGGTGTGATGTCACCAATATGCTGATGATACTCAGCTGTACCTCTCATTTTCAACTGACCCAGGTCCTGCCATCTCGTTACTTTCCCGATGTTTGGAGGACGTGGCGGATTGGATGTGGCAGAGCAGACTGAAGCTCAATCCCGATAAGATGGAGGTGATGGTAGTAGGAAGGGCGGAGGAGGTTCTGGACCCCCTTGTGGTGGGCAGGGGGGGGTCCGTCCTCCTATTGCCCAGCAGGTTCGGCGTCTGGGGGTGGTGTTGGACTCAGGTCTCTGTGTGGATTGGCTGGTGGAGGTGGTGGCCAAGACCGCCTTCCACCAGCTGCATCTGGTGTGGAGGCTGTGCCCATACATTTCCAGGCCCGACCTGGCCACCCTTATCCATGCCTTCATCACCTCGAGGCTGGACTACTGCAATGCGCTCTACGTGGGGCTTCCCTTGTTTCTGGTTTGGAAGCTGCAGCTGGTGCAGAATGCGGCAGCCCATCTCTTTATGGGGACTGGGCGATGGGAGCACATAACACCAGTGCTTCGTGCTCTGCACAGGCTGCCTATAGTGTACCGAGCCAAATTCAAGGTGTTGGTGTTGATCTATAAAGCCCTGAACGGTCTGGGCCCCTCATACCTCGGGGACCGCCTCATCCTCCGTGCCTTAGAATGATCCCTTCGGTCTGCTGGGGGTACCTTCTTGGAGGTCCCCTGGATGAGACGGCGGGCCACAATGGAGAGGGCGTTCTCAGTGGCCAGGCTGCGACTCTGGAACTCCCTCCTGGAGGAATCCCCCCTGACCCCAGGTCTGCTGGCGTTGCGTCGAGCCTGCAAGACCTGGCTGTTCACCCAGGCCTTCGGAGGGGAGGAGGGGAGGGTTGGGTAGTTGGGGATATTGGGGATGTGGGGTGGTGGTGGTTGGATGGGATTGTTTTTAATTTCTTTGTTGATGGTTTTAAAATATTTGTTACTGTTATTGTATTGCTGAAGCCGCCCCGAGATGCTGTAGACATGAGGGGGCGGCCAAAAAATGCTTTAAAATAAATAAATAAGTCTGTGGATTTCCTCCAGTTATTAATACTGAAAACTTTCTGTCTTTCAAGTTCTGTAGACACATTGAATTCTCTGGCATTGAAGTTTTCAGGCAAATAATAAAAGAGAGCTCCTGAGTAATGAGTGTTTCATCAATGCATGAGTTTACCAACCCAAATCACCACAGCATATAGACAAGGCATACTTTTAATACAGCTTAATGCCTCTTTGGTGGCTGCCTTTATTTAGTTTCCTAGTAACAAAACTCATCCTGACCTTTCTTCAAAACAGGCCAACAATCTTGGCCCTAGCTTAGTTTCACTTGGCTATTCCCAGGCCTTCCTTGTCAAAACTTCCTGTCCCTATGTCTAGATTCTTTTTTTCAGAAGGGATCTTAGTTTTATCTGTAGAGTGGGAGCTGATAAGACCCAGCTGGTCTAGATGCCTGGTTGTGTCAGCCAAGGAATGCTCTGAATCTGCACAGCTGTTTGTTTCTTTGGGTAAAGTCAGACATGACAGTGGCCCACTTAGGCCTGCAGGCCACTGCCACTGGTGGTTTAGGGCCACCAGATGTTGACCCGGGATATCACAGGTTGTGTTGGCAGCTAGCCTGGGCTCTCATCTCGGCATGCAGTTGGAGTAGCAGCCCGGAATAAGGCCCACCCGACTGGGACAAAGTGGGCCACAGCAGGTTAGAATGTTTGTTTTGGCCCACTGTGGCCCAGCCCAGCCTGGGTTCACCATGGCCAGACTGCCATTGCTGCCTGTCATGGCTGGGAGCAGCACAGGAATGGGGCCAGTTGCCAACACATCTGATTCGGTCGCAGCCCGGGTGGTGGGACACCTTTTCCAGCCTCACTCTCATATGGCTGATGGCCTGAGCCATCCCCAGCCATGTTAGTGATGGGTTCCCAACCCAGCCTAGGTCATGTCAGCAGCACGCTGCCATCATGTGTGGTTTTACCATTTGTTGTGTTGCAGCCTTCAGGCTCATTCACACAACACTTTCCCCCATTGCAAACTCACCACTGGTTCCATAATCTGTGTTTGTCTTGACCCATAACAATACATTCACACAGTTACTGACTTCCTGGCATTCTAGTGGTCCTTCTCTTTCGTCAGGTGGAAGAAAACAAGGAATCATCAAGGAGGACAGGAAGCAGTAAAGATTTCCCACAGCACTTTGAACGTGTAAATAGTTGCTGCGAAAGACTGCAGGGTTTCAAACCGCAAGGGCAAATGGACATGTAGTTGGGGAGTACTGAGAGATCCACCATTAGTTCTGACCAAGGGCAGGCTAAAGATAATCGATGAGTCAGTCCATCAGATGGAAGGCGGGACAAGTAAAAGGTTTAGCATCAGGCAAGCACAAGGGCTAGCAGGGGACCAGAAGCAACAGGCCTGGTGAGTCTAGTTGCCCAGATAGGGAAGTCAACAGGAAGCCAAAGCAATATTTAGGGAATGGCAACCAATTTCTGCTGTCAGTAACAGCCACAATGGCTGAAGAGCCAAGTTTGCCACTTCTACAATTCATCTCTGCTGAGTTGTGGATCAGTGGTGAGGCATGGGTTGAAGACCCAGGGGGACTGACAAAATGCAGGTTTGTGCATCACAACCCAATCTAAAAGATGTTGTGTGAATGAGTTGTCAGAGCCCTTTTAACACAAAACTTCCTTCCACGGGTGAAAGTGCTCCTGGAGGGGGTTTCTCCAAGAAAAAACACAATCCTGGAAAGGTATTGTCAGTAAATTGGAATCTCAATAAATTATCTGCCATAGCGTCCTGGGCATTTTGCCATACTGATAAATTTATAACCTGCTCAATTCCAAGGGCTAGGGATGGGGCTATCGGTATTGGATTCATTTGATAATGCCGATAATAGGCGATATCAGATTAATCCGATAATATCGATAATGTTGGTATCGGTATATCATTTTTTAAACATTGCCGATTTTAAGGAGCTTTAACATTGCGGCCATTTTAAAAATGGCTGCAATGTTAAAGGTCCGAAAAATCGGCAATATTAAAAAAAGATATACCGATACCGATAAATCCAATATCAGATTAATCAGATACTGATAAAACTGATAACCGATAATTCACCTGGAGTCCCACCCCTAGCAAGTAGTATAAAAAGAAAACGTTCAATAAAAACTGGAAATATTAAAAGTAATGAAAATAGACTATAAAACTCAAACAAATATATTTAAATGGCCTAAAGCCTACCCCCAGGACATGAAATTTTAGATTGAACTATGGGAGCCAAAAAATAAATAAATTCAGTCACCAGACTTTATCCTGATATTAAACTGTTCTCCCCAGTACATTCCTGAATCAGTCGCCAGCCTCCATTTTCCTGGCACCAATGGCTCCCAGGCACCTGCAGATTTTGTGCCCTGCTATCCCCATCCCCCATTATGTAAATTATTAATTATTTTGTAGCTAAATGGTGACAAAATTATAAGGTGGCTTGCACTCTGTTAAAATCATGAAAATTCTATTAATAAAATCAAGATTTATCCTTCAACTGTGAAATTTTGTAGGGAGGATCACTTGAGTGAGGGATAGAAGCTTTCCAATTTCACACAGATTGGTTGAAAAATAGCTGAGTTATAGAACTTTGTATTTTGGAGACAGAACTGTTTTTTCTGTCTTATGTGACTTTTTCTGTTGACACATAAAAGTGTATTTTAACTTATCCATGTCAATGTGGAATGGTATCAGAAAATTAAAGTGTGTATTCTTCTAGTGTATGCCTGAGTTTAAATTTTGAAAATGTGTTGTACAGTTATGATGTCTTGAAGTTTCCATGTTATCCAATGGAGAGAGATTTTCAAGTTATGTCATGTACATATGTTTTATGTATGTTTACATCTCCCTCTATGCTGTCATACACACAAAAAGATTTACGCAAAAATGAAGGGGGTAGTGTAGCATCTATGTTGCTGTACGTATAATGATGCTGCGGTGGTAGAGAATTGTATGTTGAAATTTTAATTCCAATATTAAAACACCTTTGCTTTAAGATGTAGTTAAAGCCGATTCACATTTACTCAAACTTTAACACAACAAGAAATTGTATGTTAAGGTGTTTTATTACAAAATAATTTTCTTATTATAAAATAATTTAAATAGAATACTAGACTTTTATCTTTCCAAATTCAATTTACCAAAAATGAAAATTATTTTTACTCCAAATGGTAATTAATTTCACTTACACCTTTTATAGAACACAACATCTACATGGATGGACTTCCCTTCTGATTTATATCTATTTCAGTCTTATTGATGAGTTAACTGAAATTAAGATGTAGAAAACCTTTTAAAGATGTGAACCTCTTTTACAGGATTTGTAAAACATATCTTAGTTTTAATTTCAGTTAAGTTGTCAATAAGACCCAACTAAAATAGGTATAAATCAGAAAGGAAGTCCATCCATGTAGATGTGGTGTTTTAGAAAAGGTGTCATTGAAATTAATTGCCATTTGGAGTTTTTCATTTTTGGTAAATTGAGTTTGGAAAGATATGAAAGTATAGTATTCTATTTACATTATTTTTTAATAAAAAAGATGCCTTAACATACAATTTCCTGTTGTGCTAAGTTTAAGTTTGTGTAAATGTGAATCTGCTTTAACTACTTCTTAAAACCAAAGGTTTTTTGGTATTGGTATTTCCTCAATTTTTGATCAGGATAAAAAAGTTAATCTTGAGCTGTTTAGCACCCAGGGTTCTCAGTTTCATGCTTCTCCCTCACGCCTGCCTGGCAGGTGGGAGTGGGAGGAAAAAGAGTCCCTGGGTGAAAACAGACATGATGCTAACCACCCTTTAACTACCCTTGGTGGTTATTTATGCATGTTGCAGGGCTGTATTGGTGCCCTATGCAGCCCTGAAACATACATAAATGACCACCAAGGGTGGTTAAAGGATGGTTAGCATCATGTCTGTTTTCATGCCCTGTCCGGGAGTCTTGGGGAGTCCCTAGCATTCCTGAATATGGAGTTGCAAACTTCAGGCATACCTCCACCACCGCCTAGTAGGTCAAGGGTATTGGGAGGTCCCCACCACTTCCAAGCCCAGGCTTGTCGATTTTACTTCTTCCACCCTCCCGGCTGGTAGGCAGGGTTGGAGGGGGCAAGTGACTCCAGGTCTGGGAGCATTGGGGAGTCCTTAGTGGTCCCAGATCTGGGGTTGCCAATTTCATCTAGGAGCCTGGGGGAAGTTTAAAGGCACTTCCCTGCCCCAGCATACCCCAAGCCTGGATGTGCTACGGTTGGGAACTGGCACCAGGGATTTAAACCTATACCCAGGTGCCTGAATGCACTTCAGTGTATCTAGGTATTTGGGAATGTTTAAAGCTGTTTGAACTCAGCTCCCGCACAAAAAATCCTCTGGGTATGAGATGGGCCAAGACTGCAGTAGCAGATGAACGACAGCTTCTCAGAAAAATTAACACCCAACAAGCCTAACTCTTGTTTCCATAGACTACAAAGTGATCTTCAACACCATATAATTATTTTAAAAACACACACATTTTGTCTTCACCAATGAAAATCTTTGGACAGTCTCCTTTGGTTTTTCAACACACTGAAGCTTCAACGATCTAGATAATGCCTTCAATGATGTAAATAATAATCTAGAACAACTCTAGTCACAAACCCAGAAGTAAATGCCCCAGAACTCCAATGTAAAATAATAGGTTGTATTGACTGAAAACTTTGACCTGCCTTAACTATAGAGCTAATATTGCAACTCTATAATTGACCAAATTCTGGCATTCTTATTGGCTCCAGCTAGATAATGTATGGCTTTCACTGAATTCCTCTTTTATCTTTGTTTAGATACTACAGAGATAAGCTTAATTTCTTTGGAGTGACCTTTAGAGAAGTGTTGACTTTCTCCAGAAAGGGAACAGAGCCTTAGGCCATTCTATATTTGATTTTCTTTCTCAAGATTATCCAGGCATGCTACATACCACAAACTATATTACTTTGCTGTGTCCTAAGGTTACTTCAGACCTTAATATAGACTGTGCTTTCATTGCAGACTACATGAAAGTCTTGACTATACAGACTGGTTTTATCTGTATAGAATGTACCTTTTATAGAGGTATTTTTCTTATACATGTGTTTGGGTCTGTGTAGACAGGCTAGCATCGCAGGGCCTGCAGGGGGCACTGGGGCAATACTGGAGAATTAGCTTGGTTATCTCAGTATCTGCAAGGTCTGTACCCCTGTTCACAGGGTCCTGATATATATATCCTAGGGTGGTCAGATATTAAATGTTTAGAGGACACTTATGAGTAATACTGATTGCAGGGCTTCATTGGCTCCAATGCATCCCTGCAACCTGTATTTCTGATAAGTGTCCTCTAAAATTTTAATATCTGGCCACCCTAATATACCCTGATCTAGGCCTCTCTCTTGTCCAGGTTAAGGATCTGATCCTGATGTAAGCAGCTGCCACCAGGCCTAAACAGGTTTTCAAGCTTGTTCAGGAATTCAAACTTGCAGGAATTCATGCTTGTTCAGCTTGAACAAGTCTGGCCTCCAACCTTCCCCAAAGCCAGCCTGATCCACCAAAGCCCTTCAAGGGATTTCTCACGTCCATGGGTATCAAGGCAGATCAAAGGACAGCCCCCGCCCAAGAGTCTTCTGAGGTACTGGTTCCTCCTGGAGCAATACAAACATTTTTGCTTGCTTATCCAGTGTAGGTGGCTTGCTTGCCTTCCTGGGCCTGGACCAGAGTAGCCCAGCAGCCTGCATCAGGTAGCTGACTCTACTTCCAGCCTTCATGGAGCACTCTACTCCTGAGCCCTTTACTATCTCCAGCCTCCCCACTCAGATAGAGGGCTTGGCTTTTTATCCCCACAGATCCTTGTGGAATTTTATACCTGCTTAGTACTTAACGCTATCCTTTGTTTCCATTAGCACCTGCAGTCTTTTGGTGCCTGCCTATGCTGTGGTCCTCCTTTTCTCAGTGTGTATGCTCTTTCAGCTGGCACTACTATGGCCCTGCTACAGTCTGTTTTCCTGCTTTCTGCTGTGGTATTTCCATACTTTCCCCAAGATACATGTCTTGAATTAGAAACGCTTATCAAGCTTTGTATATGTTGTTACAACCAGTGCTCCCTGAGTTTTTGTTTTGACATCTGACCTTTTTTTTTTTTTTAATGATTTTTCTCTACTTAGGGACTTTCCCTCAAAACCTGCCCTGTTTTAGCTAAGTTGTGCTTTGACCTCAGTGTGAACCTGACAGGCTCCGGTGACAAGATTCCTGGGCTGATTGAGGGGGGATCGCTATACAATGCAATCCCACTTCATCAGAATAATTATTATCATCAACCTGGCTTGAGCAACCCACCCTGTATTGTTGAGTGGAGCAGTATCAAGAAGGATGTGTCCCAATGCACCTGAAGAAGGCCACCCTGTATTGTTGAGTGGGGCAGTGTCAGGAAGGACGTGTCCCAATGCACCTGGAGAAGGGTGGTCTAATCAGGCTGTGATCTGCAGCCAAGACAAAGGATGACTGCACAATCTGAGCCTAAATCAATCAGGGATGGGAGTGAGCAGGAATGATTCTCAGGAATTCTATCCTGGCAGGCCTGGCTTGGGTGAGGCACCTCTTAGTAATGCATTTTCTTTGATTACTGTTTTTTGTGAAACAAAAGCAACTGCAATGTTCTTTTGTGAGATACTGGAGCTCCTTTTCAGAAAACTTCCTAAATTTAATCAAATTTTATTCTTGGTCTCACACGCCCACCATACCCAAGGGGCAAAAGTTTGGCTTAAATACAGTTCCTTCAGAACTCCAGTTAGTTCAGTCGGTCTGATCCTCTCAGGCTGGCTGTTCTCACTGCTGCTGTTCTCACAGCTGCTACTGAAATCACTGCTGCTAGTATCACTGCTGCTGAAATCACTGCCATGCTCCCTTGCTTGCCCAGATAGAATACAGAAGGACACCTGGTCGCAAGTCCTTCTGTCCATTTTGTTGCCCAGATAGAATAAAGGACACCTGCAGGGCCAGATTTAGGAATTTTGCACCCCTAGGCCCTTCTCAGGCTGCTGCCCCCAAGCCAAGCCCTGCCACAAGCCCCATCCCCATGCTGTGTGCTCATTGGTGGGGGAGCCCCATGTGCACAATGCGGCGCATGCACCTGCAGTGAATGGGGGTGCATGCTTGTGCCCTCCTAATGCATCCCCACTCATCCCCCACTTGTCCTCATGCACGGAGCAACCAGGGAAAATGGCGGTTGCTCCATGGGTGCAGATGAGTGGGGGGTGAGTGGGAATGCATGTGCGGACATGTGCACGCCCTGCCCATGCACTGGCACATCCATGAACCCCCCCACCTGGCGGAGCCATGTAAAAAGGGCCTGTGAGGAGCCACTCAAAGAAGAACAGAAGTTTGCTGCCTTGTAAATAAAGTTCTTAGAGATGGTTCCGAACATTCTCACAACCACCACCCTTCCAGACCCGCATGGAATTTTTTTCTTATATTCTTAGAAAAAGTTGGAAGGAACTGTGTCATTCTGAGGGGGAAAGTGCTTTTTATACTAGAGGAGCTCGAGACCATCACATGGTCTATTTGAATAGGGTGAGCATGCACAACCCAGTTGTCAGAATGTTTGGCGCCATCTTGAAGAACCTTCTTTACAAGGCAACAACCTTCTGATCACTCACATGGGGAGGAGTTGTTTGTAAATAAAAAGCTTTGTCTCCCAGTCCAATCAGTGTCCTGCTGTTGCTGCTACTGCTGCTGCTGCACTACTAGCAGACAGCAAGAAGGCAGAGGCAGATGAGGGATGGGGACCCAGGCAGCAGGGTTCAGCTGTGGGCAGCAGTCTCCGGCCATGCAGGGAGTGAGAGAAAACAGAGCGGGTGGTGCAGGCAATTGCCGCCCCCCTCCCCCCAGAAAATGCCACCCAAGCCCTGGGCCAATGGGGCGTGCCCTTAAGTCCAGGCCTGAACACCTAGTTGTGAGTCCTTCTGTCCATTTTTCTGCCCAGATAGACCAAGGGGCGGGGTCGTTGGGCCTCCTAGGGAAGCAGGGGAAATGCCCTGCCTGGCCCCTCAGAACTCCCCCAGCCCGTGGCAGCTTAAAAAACAACAGCAACAAAAATCGGCCGTATCGGCATCGTGGTGAATGTGCGGAGCCATCTCAAAGAACCTTGTTTAGAGAGGCAGAAACCTTCTGAAGGTTTCTGCCTCTCTAAACAATGTTCTTCGAGGTGGCTCCACACATTCTCACCGGTTGTGTGTGCGCATGCGCACACAACCAGTGACTATTCCCCCCCCGCCCCCCCAAAGGCTTCCTAAGGAAGCCTTCAGGGTCAAAAGGGAGGCGTTCTCCCTTTATGCGGAGTGGGCGGCTAGAAGCACTGTCCATTCCACATAAAGGGACCCTGCAATGAAAGAGTGCCACAGGGGGCACTCTTTCATTGCAGGGGCTGGGCATGGGGAAAGTTCATATGGGGACACCCAATAGAGGTGCCCCCAGTATGAATTAAGAGCTGCTGATGCATGCACAGCTCTTAGCCTCCCTGAGTCCCTTCCTCCATCCAGTCCCTCCCTGGATGAAGAAGCGGCAGCACTGAGGAGAGGAGCCGGCGGCCCCACCATGGTGAGTAAATTGCGGGGGGGATATCGGGGGGGCACATGGTGGGAGGGGAGAGTGGGGGGCACACAGGGGGTGAGTGTGGGCACATGGGGGAGGGGGG
>QEPC01014266.1:1911733-1954449 GCA_003113815.1 Sphenodon punctatus | reverse complement strand
GGTGTTTCCCTGTGTTTTGGGTTTATAAATTATTTATTTTAAGCTTGATGTGCATGTAGACTGTGTTTTCTTCCATCCGATGTTAACCCTGGGAACTCCTTGCTTCTGGGTTATGTGAAAGCGTTACAAAGATTCCTGGGAAGCACAAACTATTATCGACAATATATCCTCGACTTTGCCAACCAGACAACTCCCATAACTGCCCTGCTGAAGAAGGGGGCTAACTATGAATGGTTGGACCCCCAACAGCAAGCATTCGACTATTTAAAGCATGCCTTTATGTCAGCCCCCCTTTTACAGCATCTGGATGTCAAAAGGCCATTCATAGTGGAAGCAGACGCTTCAGATACCGCCATCAGGGCATTCTTGACCCAACCCCGAGAGATCACAGGACTCTGATTACCTTGTGCGTTTTACTCCTGTCAGCTGACTGCTGCAGAAAGGAACTATACTATCCTATACAAGGAACTGTTGGCCATCAAGGCAGCGTTTGAAGCTTGGAGGCATTTCTTGCAAGGTGGACCTCACCCCATCCTCGTTTTTGCAGACCATAAGAATTTAATGTTCATGCAGATGGCTCGGATTACCAGTGCAAGGCATGCCCGCTGGGCTCTGTTCTTTTCTCAATTTTGTTTCAAGATCCAGTATTGGCCAGGGTCCCAAAATACCATGGCAGATGCCTTGTCCTGATGTTATACAAAAGAAGAAAAGAACATGGAACCCCATTGGCCTATCCTTTCTCCCATGGCATTTGCAGCCACTTTCCCTTTGCTTTAGGAACTACAAACTGTGAGTATAAAAGAGGGTCCCCAACAAGGGTACCAACAAAAACGAGGGTTATATTACCATCAAGGATGTGTAGTCATTCCCCCCAAATACAGACCCCAAGTATTATGGACGCATCATGATTCCCCGTTGGTAGAACATCCTGGTTACCAAAGGACATTAGCCCTCATCCTACGAGCCTTCTTGTGGCCAGGAATAAGACGAGAAGTCGAACGCTATGTTCAAGGATGCTCCACGTGTGCCTGCACGAAGACACCTCGTTGGTTGCCCGTAGGATTACTACAATTGACGGAAGTTCCTAAGGGCCCATGGCAGACGATCGCCATGGACTTTATTGTTGGCCTGCCTAAATCTGGGAAATGTGATACCATCCTTGTGGTTGTTGACTATTTTACTAAGATGGGACATTTTATACACTGTAATGGGTTGCCTTCAGCAAAATACATGGCGGAACTCCTGCTTCAGGCTGTGGTACACTTACATGGATTACCCCGCAAGATTGTGTCTGATAGGGGACCTCAGTTTATATCATGATTCTGAAAAACTTTCTTTACCCTTCTTGAAGTTGCGGCCCACCACAGCTTACCATCCGCAAGTCAATGGACAGGTTGAAAGAATAAACCAACATATCGAACAATACCTTCGTTGTTTCTGTACCTATTTACAGGATGATTGGATAAAACATCTTCCCCTTGTGGAGTTTGCATACAACGATGGGCCCAATGCCTCTTTAGGGAACTCCCCCTTTTACATATCTTATGGATTTCATCCTTCTCTCTGTTTTCCAGACGTACCCCCTACTATGGTCCCAGAGGCAGGAGCCTTGGTCACGACTATCAAGACCGTGCAACGAATTGCTCAATGGTGTTTATTGAAAGCATGACAACGCTACAAAGCTGCAGTGGACAAACGACTTCTCCCCGGTCCTCCCCTTCAGGTAGGAGACTTAGTATGGGTACAGAGGAAAAATTATCCATCCCTGCAGCCATCGGTCAAGTTGGACGACGCATACATGGGCCCCTTTCCGATAGTCCATAAGCTCAACAATGTCACATATACCCTGCCCACCTCCGCATTCATCCTTCCTTCCATATTTCCCTTCTCAAGAAGGCTAGGGTTCCCGTCCACACCTTGCCACCACCCACCCTTCTCCAGGGGTTACCCAAGTATGAGGTTCAGGCCATCCTGAATTCCCGTCTCCTTGGGTCCTGCCTCTTTTATTTGATCGACTGGAAGCACAATAGGTCTGCGGAGTGCTCCTGGGAGCCGGCTATGAACGTGCATGCCCCCATCTGGTTCTCATCTTCCATAGATGGCATCCATCTAAGCTGGGTCTTTGGACCCTTGGGGGGGGGATGGGGCCCTGGATGGGGGTGTTCTGTCACGCCGCATCAGAGTGCGGTCATGACGGGGTGCATCCCAGGTTGCTAGGTAACCCGATGAAGTTTTGCGGGACACTATCCCAGCCGGCGGCAACGGGCAAGCGGCGGGTCCAGCTCGGCCCGCACAGCCGCCCTCCGCAGGAGCCACTGAGAATGCCCCGCCCCAATGCAGCGCATGGCTAGTGGGGTGACGTGCAATGTAGGGGAAGGAGCCCCGCCTCCACCCCGACCACAGATACTGCCTAGATGGCTATAAAGGTACCGGTGGGGCAGCAAGACCCCGCCCGTAATCATTAGAGAGGCTGGCCCCCATTCTTGTGAGATTGTGACCTTATCTTCAAGTGTGCGATTGTTCTTGTCTTGTTTGGTACTTCCCTAGTGTGTACAGTTGCCTGTCCCCCCCCTCCAGACCCTTGGTCAGTGTGCGTGACCCGGAGCTGAGCCCTTCCCTCCCCCCACTTCAATGCCTTCACCCCCTACCGCATCCCCTCCTTGCTTCCCAGGAAACAAGCCCTCTTCTCCTCCTCCCCTTCCCTCCCCCTCCTTCCCACTCTGTGGAAACCTTGACCTCTGTTCCCCCTCACTCGCTGGAGCATGGTGCCCTGGACCCTGCAGAGCTTATGAGTATGGTTGCTATTGTTTGTGTGTTCCCCCTTGTCCCCCCTGATCATTGGCATTTTCTCCCTCCCTGTGATGAGTCGGGTTGCCCCTAGTTTGGAGGGGAAGCCCAAATAAGACCCTGAGGGAATTACCTACTCCCAGGCCTTATCTATGGAGAGAACTCTGCCAAGAATTTGCCCCTTCCACCTTTCCCTCCCCCTTCTTCCTTCCTCTACCCCTTCCCCCATAACACACACCCCCCTCTTCTAAGTTAGGAACTTCCTCTGGAAGCCAACCCATGCTGTATCCTTGTGTAACCATCTAATTGATTTGAATGTCTCATTGCTTGATTGCTTTTATGTACCCCGTTTGTCTCCACAATAAATTGAAAACTTTATGTTGCACCTTAAGGTATATCTGCCCTTTTAAAAACATTCTCTGGGTGATGCCACCAATTTACACTAAAAACATCCCGAACACTTGTGTGCCCTATTCAAAAAGGTGAGCTTAATTCCCCAAATTGAGCATTTTTGAGCCCACACCTAGCCACTGGGACCCACTCTCTAGGGAAACTCACTCAGTGGACACATGTGGAACAGTGACACATGTTAACAATATATATCTACTTTCCTCTCCTCCTGTGAAGCTGAATCACAAACATAGCTAGATAATGCATCTTCACTTGAAATTTAATTACAATAGACAAGTTCTGTTTTGTTTTCAAAATCAGCAATTACACTGTTAAGTTCTTCTCCCAAGGCCTTTTTCTCTCAGCTTTAAATTGCATCATTTTGGAATCTAATTCACCACTATCCTTAAAAGGAAATTCACTTCATCCATTGAAGGGGGAAGTCTGGTTGTTTCCCTAGTGAGATAAGATGTGATGTCAAGGCTAACAAATGTCACTGATTCATCTCCAGATGAGAAACACCTGGCAAATAGGGAGGGAGAAAGATTTTATACTGTTCAGCTGGACTTAATTTTTTCAACTACATTAAATAAAACACACCCTTCTTTTCATTGGCCATAACTATGGAAAATAAAGTTTGAGACTTTCACTTTTTCCTGAAGCCTTTAGTGAATTAAAAAAAGAGTCAGAACATAGCTTGGCAGGGTCCTGATTCAGCATTCTTAATTAATGAAAGACATCAAAGAGGAAAAAGACGAGAGTAAAGCCAGATGCTGAAGGATCTGTGCTAAATAGCTCAGTCTCATATTACAAGGACAGGAGTCTGTATCCATCACAAGAATGGGAGGGGGAAGGAAAGAACATAACAGGTTAGTAAAAATACAGTTTCATCAGAAAACTTTCTGTTTAGATTTGTTTCATCAGGGTGTATCTATTCCCTATGTGTGCTAGAGCTGAAACAGCATGCCTCAAGTGACCAAAGAGAAACAAGTCCTGCCCCCTTAGCCAATAAGCTCCACTCCTCAGCATATGAGCTCTTCCCTCTCACATGTGCACAAACACCTCCCACCATTCCAAATTCATAAAGAGGGACAGAAGCTCTCATTATCATAATTTCACTTAGGGTGTTAACAAATGAAAAGGTAGCTTGCACCAGGTTGGTGTCCACCTGTCCATTTACTAGGTGTTCACTCCCACTAGCCACCACCCACCGGACATGCAGCACCCACTCACAGTGGGGTCCCAGAACATGCGGAGCCCACCGTGAGGGCAAATGCAGGCTACATTGTGCCCATGTGTCCACATCCCATCAATTAGGTTGTGTGCAGTGCCTTCGTGTGTACAGATCCCCCAGCACCATAGAGTTGTGTGTGACTATTGCAATGAGCTCTACATGGGGCTACCCATGGTGATGGTTTGGGAGCTTCAGTTAGTGCAGAATCTGGTTGCCCGCCTCCTTACTGGGATGGGCCGCAGGAAGCACATAACACCTGTGCTCTGTGCACTGTACTGGCTGTCTGTTGTCTTCTGGGCCCAATTCAAGGTGCTGCAGTTTTTAAAATTCATTTATTTATTTTTATTTGTTTAAAATTTATATCCTGTTGACCTTTAAAGCCCTATACGGCCTAGGCCCGACTTATATGAGTGATAGCCTCATCCCCATGGACCCCAACCAGCCCCTGCAATCATCCAGGGGCGTCCTCCTGGAAGTCCCACACTATTGACAACTTCGGACGGACAGGAGGGCGTTCTCGGCGGCTGTACCATTGCTTTGGAATTCCCTCCCGGTGGAGGTTTGTTTCAACCCGAACCTGCTCACATTCCGACAAAGCTGTAAAACCTGGCTCTTCAGCCAGGCGTTTGGTGGGGGAGGGTGGGATGGGTGTGTTTGGGTAGGGTGGGGTATTTTATACACTTGGGGTTTTTAATGCTTTCTGTGCACTATTATAGTTTTAGTATTGTATGTGATTAGAGGTTTTTTTAGTATTGTTTTATATTGTTATTTATTTTTTATGTTGTATTTATATACTTTTATATTGTGATTGTTTTTTGTGCCACTGTAAGCTGCCCTGAGTCGCTTGTAGCGAGAGGGGCGGGGTAAAAATGGATATATAAATAAATAAAAGTCTAGAACATTCAGAGGAGTGACCACTTCCCACTCCTCTCTCCGCTCTCATTGGTATGCACATAACATCTGCCTTAAAAGCCTGCGTGCACCATTTTCAAACGTGTATTCTCCCAGCACCTCCTCATTGACAGTACGTGCCTGGCAATGCCTGCTGTTTCCCAGACACTGCATTCTCCACAACCATGTGTAGAAGCTTACAATTGACATTGCCATGGCTCAGAATGATAGCCAGGGATCAGCCAGCACTTCTACCGTGACTGCTGTGCAATCGCAGTCCCTTTCACCTACCGATCTACCTGCCAATGCCACATTCCCTGGACCGAGAAAGAGACCTAGGTCTTCATCGCTTGGTGAAGCGATGGGGGAGCAAAAAGTCCAATGCCAACTGGTAAAGTGCTATAGGAATGAGGCAATGTTCCATGAAATGTTGGTTCAAATGGTGCAGCAGGGCTACGTTTGGGACATGAACCAGTGCTGACAGCGGACCAAGGACTTGAGGCACAGATATAAAGAAATCAGGGACAGCTACTTCCACTTGCAGGTTCTGCTCAGCAGCAGTAATGAAGGCCTGAAGTGCAAGACCATGCACCAAATGTTTTGAACAGCTTAAAGAGCTGGATGGCTGCCTAGCTAGGATTGGCTGCGTGCCGCATGTGAGCAACTATTGGCCACTGTTGGTCATGTGTCCTCACAGGACTTGCTGCACACCAAGCATGCAATGCCTAGTCACCTAGACTCAAGTTCTCTAATGCATTGCACCTGTATTATAGCACACCCAGGTTATAATGAACTTGGTAGCTTCTTCCCTGCCCATGTTACAGTATTCTCTGTGCACCTTTTCTTAAAACAAACCCTTTACTGTAATGAACAAAGGCTTAGAGATCTCAAAAAGTCATTATAGCAAATATGTATTCCAGTGGTCCCCAGACCTTTTGCCTATGCATCTTCATTTTGATATTTAAATAGAACCTCTATTCCCCCCACTGACAGCAACACAACATGCAATGTATATAAAATATCAGTCTGGATCATGACCTCATCCACAGATGACTCACTCGCAGCTCATAGTTTGGAAATCTCTGATTCACTGTATTTTTACCTGCAATTTTGCTTCTGCTTTTTTGTATTTGCTATCTAATGCCGATATCTTGCCTGAGGAAGGACCCTGTGAGGTCCAAAAGCTTGTATACCTCCACTAACTGTAGTTAGACCAAAAAAAGATATCACTGTCCTACTTTGTCTCTATTGCCTATATTTAGGACGAACAAAGTAACCTTACTTTCTCTACATGGCATCTTGCTTATTCACACAAACGGAGTATTTTCATACTGCATACATACTCCAAATCCCCAGCCATGGGTGTTGTGCTAGGCACTGCAAATAAATAAATAAATAAATAAATAAATGAAATCAAATGAAAGAATAACTTCTTGTGATCCAGCCTGTCTTCCTGCATGCATCAAGTGGTACTGCAACATCACTTAAATTATAAAAGTGCTGATGTAGTCAGGTCTTTCAATGCAATTGCAGACTGCAATAAAAGTGAAAAGTATTGTTTTATTTTGCATCGTTGATGCAAACACATGACCACCTACACATGCCATCACAGCATGTGGTGGGCTTAATTCAATATGCTTAAATGCCCCCATGGAAACTATATTGGTGAAACCTATCAATCCTTAGGTAAACAAATTAATTTGCACAGAAGAAGGATTATGCACAAGGACACGTCTCCCAGAACCACTCTGTTTCTGATCTCTCAGTCCTTGTCCTGGCCTGGCCTGGGTAACTGAAATTCATAACTCTATTGGGGTACTAAGATTAATGGACTAAATAAAGATTTGGGCTTCATAAGCCACAGTAGAAAATGTGTAAGTTACAGACAGCCTGCTGTTTACATGTACACCTCCTGTTTTCCCTTCATTGCACTTAAAATTAGGGGTGGGACATCGGGTCAAATACCGGCTACCGGATTTACCGGTTACCGGATTTTTAAAAAACGGATTGCCGGATCTGTGTACCGGTTTACCGGTACCGGATTTATTCCATTGATTTCAATGGGGAACTGTCCCCATCGAAATCAATGGAAAAAAACACACAAAACCTCCCCCTCCCCCTCCCAGATTATGCGGGTGGAAGGAGGGGCACTCCCCACCCACCCTGCCCAGCCTGGATTTAAAAAAAATATTTCCCCCCGAAGTCCCTGCTAGTGTGGGCTCTGGGCTGATGCCGGCGACCCGGAGCCTGCACCAGCAGGGACTAGGGTGATCCCTGGGGTGGTGGGTGGTTTAACACCCCAGGGATCACCCTACCTCCCCACCCAGGGATCGCCTACCTTGTGCTCTGGGGGCGGCGGCAGCGGTCCGACTCCGGCGACTTCAGCGCTGGCTGTGGCTGCCGGCTTCAGCACTACTAGGCCTTCCAGTGAACTTCCGGGTTTCCCCGGAAGGCCTAGTAGCGCTGAAGCCGGCAGCCACAGCCAGTGCTGAAGCCACCGGAGTCGGACCACTGCCGTCGCTGCCTGGCACGCAAGGTAGGCGATCCCTGGGGGGGAGGTAGGACTAGGTAGGGTGATCTGATCCCTGGGGTGGGGTGTGTGTTAAACCACCCCCCACCCCCAGGGATCGTACCTGCTGGTGCAGGCTCCAGGTCGCCGCCGGCGGCCCGGAGCCCGCACTAGCAGGGACTTTTGGGGAAATTTTTTTTTAAAGCCAGGCTGGCAGGGGGGTGGGGGGGTGTCCCCCCTTTCACCCGTGCAGCCTAGACTGGGGAGGGAAAGTAAAGTGGGGTTTTTTTTGGTGTTTTTTTTTACATTGCGGCCATTAATTTGAATGCAATGTAAAAAATTCGGTATGGGGGAATCCGGTAAATGGGCCGGATTACCGGGTTTAATCCGATTCTGCTGGTACACCAAATACCGGCAGTATCAGATACCGGATGATCCGGTAGTCCCACCCCTACTTAAAATGTTTTGAAGTGTTACCTACCTTACCTCCTTGTACAACCTCCCACCCTGAAATGCTTGCTATCATGTATATACCTAACCTGTCTAGCTTGCATTTATTTTAACATTTATTATTGTCTTCTCATGGTATTTAAATTTTTAAACATTAGACTTTTTTCCTCAACAACTTCTTCCCAAGCGATTGCTATCGTATTATACCTGTCTTGCATTTGCTCAGTCTATAGTTCTTCTTATATGTTTGAGGAAGGGCCCTATGTAGCCTCAAAAGCTTGCATACTCTCACCAACAGAAGTTGGTCTAATTAAAGATACAACTTTGTCTCCATCTTTTACATTTGGGACCAACATGGCAACCACGCTCTTTAACGTCCATCACTGATCAGTTCTCCCCATTTTGTTGGGATGCTATTAATGAATGCATTTCTCCTCCCTTTCCCCGTATCAACTGACACAGCATTTGCTAGGAACATTACCAACTTTACTTACACAATTAATTGTTATTTTGGTGCCCAGAAAACTACATCAAGCACAGATCTTTAACCCTTACCTTCTGCCATGGGGTTGTTTTCCATTCCCCGGTGGGAAAAAACATGAAATATATGGTAATTCGTGGCTCTACAAGTTTGAGAATTTAGGACATTGTCACCAACACCTCTGGGCATAACATACTCAAATTTCATCCAGATATCACTTACCATTTGTCTTCTATAATAAAAAAAACTTTAAAAAAAGGCCTGGGGTGGAAAAATAACCCCAGCGTCAATGGAGTTTTCCTGTTGGGGTGGACTGGAATTTCAACCCCAGCCAATGCATTTCAATTCAACCCCAGCTTAAAAGCAGCCAAATAAACATTTTTAAAGGCCAATTCAGACTGCAAGATGACATGGAAGGCAAGGTCACTTTAGAATGGCAGCAGCAATGAAAATTAACCCCTTCATTGCCACGAACATCTCTCAATCTTCCCACTAGTGTCTAATAGAAAAAAGTAGCCATGAAAGATTTTTCATTTGCTCACTCCATCTGAAAAGCTTCCTTTCTCACCCAGCCTCCTAGGTTTCAGTCTCTTAGTCTGTTAGATAGATTTTATATCCCTTCCCATAGGCTCCATTTCTCCAGCAAGCCAGAAGTGCCCTCATTGTCCTCACAAACTGACCATAGAAATGGAACAAAGAAAAGCTTATGGGCCATTAGCAGGTGATTAGCAGGTGATAGCCACATCCTCAAGTCCAGGGGCAGAGTGGCCATTCTTCCTCCCTGGAAGATTTTGTGTGGTGTGGTCACTGGCTGGGGACTTGCAGGAGGGGAATGAAGGATGGCAGGGTACAGGGGATGGCAGGCATGCAGGGGATGGCAGGCATGCAGGGGTGAATGGAGGCACTGAGGGGCTGGCTGGCTGGAAGAGGTTGCACTGGGGGATAGAACTGAGGCAGTGGGGGGCTGGCTCTTGTGAAGCACTACTTTAACGTATATAGATAGTTAAATTTCATAAAAACCATTTTCTGTAGTTTGAATAAAAAATAATGCTTTTGCAAAGAAAAACGAGTAGTGTTGGTTGTTATTCATTCATGTGTGGAGCTGGTATTTCTCATAAAACAGACTCTATAATGTCTGTGTGTGTGTGCTGGGCATAGATTGTGTGGCTACTGTACAAAAAAAGTTACATTTTATTGCACACTTTCAATCCCGACCAAAATCAACTTGAGGTTGAAATCCACCCCATGACAACTTGAGTGTAGTTTTTTTCGTGACAAAAGGTAAGGGTTAATCAATCAGCCTTGAATTTCCATGCATAATGCTTTATAACTAAGGAATGAGTTACGACTTACTTGTGCATTCCCACAAGGCAGGTAAACATCATCTTCTTTCTGCCAGTGAGGAAACTGAGTTCCAGAGAGGTTAAGTGATCTGCCCAAACTTATGTCAGAACTGGGAATTGAACTCAGATCTCCTGTATCCTTTTCCTACAGTTCTTTCAGCTAGCCAGTGCAGGGAAGGTTTTTTCATCTTTATGACTTTTTCCGTATTAAATAATTGACTCCATGCAAGACCTTGCTTTCTGGCTTGCGAGTAAGGAACCAAGTGACAAATCTTTCAGCTTATATAAAACCCTAAACTCTCAAATAAGCATTAGATAATGTAAAATTTCAATATACTTATTTGAAAATGCATTTTTCTTGACTAATTTGAGATTATAAACAGGTTTCTATATTTAGCATAGGAGTATTAGTTTTCCTTAGTGTAAAAGATTACAATCCACTTTCTTTAAGGGCTCCAATGAAGCTACTCTAGAGTATGTGATTTGTGGATCACAGCCCCGATGTCTTGATAATGCTTTCATGCTTGAGAGGATAGAATATTTTTGTCAGTAATCTGTTTATTTAGGATTACCACATTTTCTCTGTATTGGTATTTCCCCCCCCTCTTAATTTCAAGCCTAAGCATTCTACTTCTGCTTTAAATTAAAGACACTCAATTTTATAGAGAGATTTTTACATACACTTTCATAGTTTGTGATTGCTCTTTCCAATTAGCCATGTGAGGGACATGCTTTTCCTTAGAAAGAAGAACAGTATAACAAAATCCAAGGAAACTGTCTCGTGACGCTGAGTGTGCAGTCCTCCGCCGCTGAAATCAATGGCTCAGTTAGCTCCCAATGACTTTAATGGTGGAAGAATGTGTCCTGAATATAACGTTCCTTTGTTAGAGTAATAGTTATAAGTGAGAGGAAGAAAATTGTATAAGAAAGAAAAATCTTAAGGAGCATCTAATATAATACATCTATATCTACAGCTATCTTCTATATAGTATATATATATGGAGTGTGTGTGTGTGATTTTTTTTAAATTTCAGGCTAGCTTGTGCTTATCATTTGTTTCACGTATTTCCAAAGAATGTGGCTGTCCCCAGCCTGACTTTTCCATTCTGATTTTATTTGGAGCATGTTTGCTTTCCTGGTAGGTTGTTCTTTTAATGTGTTTATTTTGCTCTTCTCCCTGCATCTGTCACACTGCCTAATTTGTTCTCTTCCATCTCAGTTTACTGCATACTTGATTTCCTTCTCTGAATCTGCATTCTGCTTTGCTCAGCTGTGTTTAATATGCTGATTGTGTGAGTGTTTTTTGTGGATAAAATCTCTCCCTGGCTAGTGCTGTTTGGAAGAAAAATACAGAAGTCACAGAAGTTCAGGAACTAAAACTGGGTCCTAATAAAAGGAAAGCAGACACTCATAAAATATAAAGAGAGAATCTATATCATCTCTGCCCACAGAGATTGCTGGGGCAGTTTGTTAATGATTCTAGACAATCTGCAGTGACCATAGTTCCTGTGTAACTCTATTCCTCCTGCTCAAGCTTTCGAGTATTGTGTAGTAGGGATGGGCGAACACTAACAGAACGCAGTTCGGATGTTCGGACGTTTGGTTGTTCGGTTCGAAACCAAAGTTTGGGTTCGATGGTTCGGTTCAGCCGAGTTCAGTTTGACCGAACTTGGCCGAACATTCAAAAATAGCACTATCGATACTGAAACTGAAACGAAACCGAAACTGAATTTTTGGCCCTGAAAAGACATTTTTTCCCACCCCCGAACTCATCTGAACCAAACTGTTCGGTCGTTCGAGAATTCGGTTTGGACATTCGGTTGAGATGTCCAAACAGACCAAGTTCGGTCCGAACTCAGAACATCCAAACCGCGTTCGCCCATCCCTATTGTGTAGTACATGGATAGTACAGGGGCATGTTAATGGATGATCTCTTTAGATCTAGCAGACTCAGTATTAGTGTTTCTCAATAGTCTCTAGGCCTGTTACCTATACTGAAGTCAGAGATGCATATCTCCCAACATTTCAAACAGTCAAAGGAGGACAAACCGGGCGCCTTTGGCCAATATATGCTAATAAACTTCACCCCTTCACACACATGCCTCGCCTCCCAACATTTCAAGTGCTGTTAGGATATCCCCCGCACCCTCACGGTGGGGGAAGGACCACAGGCCTGCCAGACAACTGTGACCCCAATCTCTCCCCAACAGCCGCCCCCCCATCGGCACTGCTGGACGCACCTGGAACTGCAGGGGACACCCCCTCAGCATCATGGCAGCCTCAGGAGCCGGGAAAGTCTTCCCTGATGCCACAGAATGCGGGGGCATAGCCAATGCTGTTGCGCCACTCTCGACGCCTGCAGGAACGCCAGGAGGGCATGGCAGGCACTATAAACACTGGCAGTGCAAACAGCACAGCGCCGGTGATCAGAGAAACTGGCCCCTGTGCTGAAAGCATTGTTTCCTAATAACCTTCCTTGTTGTCTCCTCATTTAACCCTTCCCTCCCTCCTTGTGTGACAGAGCAACGACTGAGCGGAGTGCTGTCTTCTGAGAAATTGGTGAGTCTGTGGTCCTGTGTATTTCCCTTGGTGTGTGTGCAGAGTCAGAGAGTGCTTGAGTGAGTGTCTGTTCCCCCCTATTGGGGCTCTGCCCGTCCCTTCTCAGTGTGCTAGCCCCCTTCCCCTTTCTCTCGTGGTCCTGGGCCCTTGAACCCTCCAAACCTCATTGTTGGCACCAGGCGTCCCTCTCCCCTGTGGTGTGCATGGTGTACTTAGGTTTGGTTGAATGGTGAGACAGGGCACTCCAGTACTATATGCTCGGTGCCCTATGCTGATAAGGGCCTAATCTCTTATAGGAGTTCAAGGCCAAAACACTATCCTGATGGACACCTTCATCCAACCCTTCTGTTTGGAGCAGTGGTCTGAGTCACCTGTGTCTCACGCCACCTATTCTCAAGTGCTTCCTGTTCCTGATTCCCCCTCCTTGTGTTCCCTGTGACTACCCCCTCCCCCCTGACAAGTGAATAAAGAAGGACAGAAGCTCTCCCTATTGTCATTCCAGGTAGTTCCTTCTCATTCTGTCATCTTCCCATTGTCTTAAGTGCTTTCCCTGGAACACAACTATGAAGAGGTGACTGAGGGTTGAATACTGGTCTTTTAGGCTCTCTCTTCTGAAAGAGGGACCTTGACACCCTGAAGGAGGAACAGTGGGATTCAGTATTCAAAGAGGGACTGTTGAGAGGTATGCAAATATATTTTGTCCCTGTCTGGGGAAACACTCTAGAACTAACAAAACTACTCTAAAGCTATAATGCTAAAACTACTTATGGGACTACAATGGAGTACATGGTTTCAATACTGCAGTCTCAGACAACTTAATTTGTTCTTTATCCATATATACCGCAGGGGTATTGTGATGGACAACCATTTTGCTTCTTCCCCAGTTCTCAGGAGTGGACGATCTCTCACTCTCCATTTCAGCAACTCCCTCCCATAGTTGGGTTGTGCCACAATAAACTGGTTGGTACAACACTGTGGTGCATGTCCGCCATGTCCCAGAACCCAGGAATCCCAGTCCCCAACCAAATTTTACTTGATTCTATTTAAATTTAGCTAAGGGACTGATCTGAGGGCCTGATCTCCCAGCAGATAACGCGGTATCAGTTAGCCACCCCAAGCTGCCTGAGGCCAACAGGCGCTGCCTGGGCAGGCGGGGCCTGTTCCTGGGCCGGTGTGGTGTGGGGGCGCTGCCCAGCTCACATGCATGTGAATTAACTTTAAAGGCACTTTTGCCCTTCCTCAAAATAGAGGTTGTCTGTGCTCACTGCACCCTCAATGATGGTTTACAACTGGGCATTTCCCAGTTTCAACTGCATGCATTCCACAAGCAGAAAGCAAGCAATAAAGCGCGCATGCAGACCACTAAATTCCAAATATCCAAGCCACAATCCAACACACGAAACACCACAAAAGGCAGCCTATTAAGCACATTATGCCATGCAAAGAGACATTCTTCTAGATATATAACCAGTTCATTTGTGCCCCCATAATCAATTCACTGCCTCGCACCTATATAGCTGCCTCGCACCTATATAATCAGTTTTTGTGCTCCCATAATCAATTCACGCTGCCCCCACCCATATATCACGCTGCCCCCACCCATCAGTTCATTTGTACCCCCAATAATCAGCTGCCCCCACCTATAACCAGTTCAATTGTGCTCCCAATAATCAACTGCCCCCACCCCATAACCATTGTGCTCCCCAGCCCTATAATTAGTTCATGCTTTCCCCGCCCAACTGTGCAGAGTGGCAGTGGCCCCCCAGCAAGCCCACCATCCCTCCCCTCCCGCTTCCCCCCTAGCCTACCTGTGGGGTGGACTGCCCGGCCAGCTCAGCGGCAGCTAGGTCGGTGGAGGCTGAAGCGGCAACTGGCTGTGGGGCTGTTTCTGGTGGGCAGCCCACTCCCACCACTCTGTACTCTCCCCGGACGGGCAGGTGGGCACCTTAGGAAGCTTTGCTTGTTGCGCTGCTGCAGTATGGTGGTCCCTCCGCCCCGGCACTGTGGGCTGTGGCTTGAATTTCCCCAGGCCACCAGTGGCTGGCTAGATCCAGCTGGAGCTGGAAGCACTAAGCAGCTGCTGAGGGCAGCCCTGGGAAATTGAATCCATGGTCCACAGCACTGGGGGGTGGGGGGGGAGGGGGAGGACTGCAGGGCAGCGCAACAGGCAAGGCTTCCTAAGGTGGCCACCCACCCACCTGGGGAGAGTAGAGAGTGGCAGGAGTGGGCGGCCCACCAGAAGGAAGGGGAAAAAAATGTAACTGAGCTCAGCAGCAGCCCCTGGCACCCCTCGGCATAAAGCCGGGGTCACTCATTGGGCGCTACGTGCCTGGGAAGCGCAGTGTCCAGGGCTCAGACACAGCAAGCAGAAAAGACATGCCACAGTGGTGTCAGGACTGGAGGGGAGAGCCACAGCTGTCCACTGCCAGCCTCAGAAGGAGTTTGAGAGCAGCAGGGTGACTGGGAAATGGTGGTGCCCTGTCCTCAGGTCTGGGGGGAAGGGCCGGGAGAGAGTCTGGGGTGTGTGGGGGACTGTGGGGGCAGGGGATCGGGGGTGTTGGTGTGGAGGAAGGGAGTCTGGGTGGATGGGGGTCTTTTGGGGGCTGGGAGGCTGGATGAAGTAGATTTCTGTGGGAAACAAACATACCGAGATGGGACCCGCCAATACAGAAGAATACAAATCAGGAAGCACTTAAAACCAAAATATCAAATATATATCTTGTAATCAATATATATATTATATATATATATACCCAATAAAACCATACAATCTCAGCAATACAACAAATCAACCATACAAAATTGACAAAAGCCAAGCATGTCACTAAATAATCACAAATTGGTACTAAGTATATCAACGCTGCACACATTAGTATTGGGCACTGAACATACTAGTGCTGAACATAGCCATGTTTCTGACCATTCATTCTGGTCTTCATCAGCAGCACAATGTTTTAGAATTCAGAAAAAATCCACAGCAGTGGAGTTGTCCTGCAGAGGGAGAGTCTTTATCATATTCACCTTACCAGATGCAAATTAATTTAAACTTCAAAAACAGCCTCTAGTTGAAGCTCCAGCAATACATGTATCCTTACTCCAAAATCAGTAACACCAGTACCTAAAACAAGCTTAGCAATGCCATTGCCTTGAATTGATTGTTAGTGGGTCTGTGTGAGGGACAGGGAGACTGGGTAGGGGAATCTGGGGGAGATCTGTGTTCTGCCTGAACCTGAAGAAGTGGCAGACTCTGGTTTTTGACCTAAATTCTCCAGGCTCTGAGAAAAACCCTGATTCCTCCAGATCAGCTGCAGGCACTACCAGTAACCTGGAGAAATTGGGACTTCTGGTGGCAGCAGGGAGTGGCTACGTAAGAATAGGGGTGGGGTCACAGGGAATTTCCTGACCTCTTTTTGATGCAGCCCTGGTCCTGTGGAGTGCCATGGCATCATGATGCTCCATTATGACACGTTGAAAGGAGATATGACAGCCTCTTTGCCCTGCCCCCCCTGGGTGAAAGCCTGGAGGGAAATGGCAACTATGTTTGAGAGTTGTCTAAATCAGGAAATAATCAGGAATTTTAAATACACAGATAAGCTGGGCACAATCCAGCTGCCACTGAAGGCACCCATAGTTTATATAAAAAAAGTATAGTCTCACCAGCACATGAAGAAAAAGTGCGTCTGCTTGGTATTAAGGTGAGGCATACTGTCTAAAGAAATACAGATACAGCCATATACAGATTTGTTCCCAGTACAGAAACAATTTGGCCTCAAGTGAAAGAAATAGTAAAAAAAAATATAATAGGAAACCATTATAGAGCTCTGGGGAAGGATGGGAAAATAGAACAGGAAATGTTTATGCAGATAAAGGAAGCCTGCAAAACAGCTAAGACAGTGATCATAGGAATTTCAGTCTGCTCGCCACCGAGTGGAATTGTAATCAGGGAATATGAA
This sequence comes from Sphenodon punctatus, assembly GCA_003113815.1. Lineage (NCBI taxonomy): Eukaryota > Metazoa > Chordata > Lepidosauria > Sphenodontia > Sphenodontidae > Sphenodon > Sphenodon punctatus. Next base: position 1,937,852 of record QEPC01014266.1, on the reverse strand, counting down.
ATAATGGGATGTTTAGAGACTTAAATCAGTACTGAACTACTCTTACGCAATTTGAGCATAGTTATTGCTTAAGACGTGTCTGTCTAAAATGGCCATACTTGAGTTCCACGTTTGCCTCCTACTGGCTCCAAAGAAACTTAGATCTAAAATAGTTTGAGTTTGTTGACCTTCAAGGTCATGCTGTAAGCCTGTTTTCTCAGGCTTTGCAGAAATAGCTGAGAGTTGGTGTGCTCTGTGAGAAGAGGGTATTTTGAGATAACTTTGCTGTTACATTGGGGGAGGGCGGAAGAGGGAGAAGCTGTGGAATTTTTCTATTTGTTGTATTAAGAATATTATTCTAGAAAAAAAATCAGTTAAGAAGGACAAACGTTTATACACTGAAACAATAATAATTTAACTCTATGTGCAAGTTAAAAAAACTTACTCCCAAAGTATGAATTTAACCTTGATTTAAATTCTAAGTTGCACTCTTGCAGTAATATTAGATTTTGCACTAATGTGTTTTGCCTTAGCTTCAAAGAGGGCAGAGGTAGGGGTGGGGAGTTAAACTAAAAATGAAAGGCATTGAAGCATTCATTCGAGATTAACCAGTTGGTTTGGTCCTGTGTTATTCTTTGTTCCACCCATGCATAATGTCTGTCTTCTGACTAGCACTCTTCAAGTCTTGGAATTCCTGCTGCTCTGGCATTCCTCCTGGTTCACTCACAGTTGCCACCCAATCGTCTTTGGTTCCAGCTTCACCCACAGAAATAGGCTTTCCTGTAGAGCTAGCACGAAACAGGTGGATATCAACTCTGACTGTAATTACCACACATGTCCCCACTATACTGTGGACCGAAAGCCAGAAATTAAGAACATGTCTACTGAGAAATAAGAATAACACCCAAATATTTTTGAGATGCAATTCAACACACATGCTTCTAGGAAGAAAGACTTAACAAGCAAACTCTGCATGATATTAAGATCTGCCTGGGAAATCCACTGGTCTATTCAGATTCATAGAGCTAACAAACAATCCTACTAATTGCAGAAGATTATGACTTTAAGCCCGATTCCAAATTCTGCAGAGCTGTGCACACATGGAGCCGCGCATAAGTCACACGGATCCCGATGGCGAGCACGTCTCCTGTGGAAATTGTGCGCATGTGCACTCACGGCTTCTGCAAGGTTTGGGATTGGGCAATTTGTTTTGTATTGCAGCTTAAGCTAGTTTACATTAGCTGTCACTGTATAATTTTATCTGTATAATTTTATTTATTTATTAAAATTTCTTTCTTGCCCTTCCCCTAAGGATCAGGGAGGCTTACATAATACATTCATTGTGACCTGCCAGGTACTTCTCTCAAGAGAAAGAGATTGGTAGTAGGTTACAGCAGGGATAGCTGGAAGTGCTGGGGGGGGGGGGGAGGGATTTAGTGTATTTTCAAAAAACAGGGAGATTCTAAGTTCAAAAAAACTTATGGTTTGAAAGAGGAGTTAAGGCACTTACAAATTCATTCATGTTCCAAAAAGCATGGAAATTGTAAGTTAAGGCTCCTGCCTTAACTTGCATGCACCATGTAAGTAGTAAAGACAAAAGAACATCAGTAGTGCCATACTAGGGCAGAACAATGGTCCATCAAGCCCAGCATCCTGTCTCCAACAGTGGCCAATATCTTTCCCTTGGGAGAAGTACCTAACAGGTCACAATGGGCTATCCATTCCCTGTTGTTCCAGCCCCCAACAGTAAGAGGTTACAGCCCCAAAACCTGCTTGGCTAATAGTCATTAATGGACCTATCCTCCAAGAACTTATCCAATAACTTTTTTAAATTAGCTACACTACCAGCCATGATCACTTCCTCTGGCAGTAAGTTCCACAAGTTAATTGTATGCGAAGTGGAAAAAATACTTTCTCTTGTTTTAAATCTGCTGCCAGTTAATATCATGGAGTGTCCTCTTGTTCTAGTACTCTTAGAGAGGGGAAATAACTGCTCCCTATTCACATTTTCCACACCACTCATGATTTTATTATAAACTTGTATCATCCCCTGTCTATTGTCTCTTCTCCAAACTGAAGAGCCCTAACCTATCAAGCCTCTCTTCATACGGGAGCTGTTCCATACCCTTGATCATTTTTGTTGCCCTCTTCTATACCTTTTCTAGTTCTACTGTGTCTTTTTTGAGATGAGGTGACCAGAACTGCACACAATACTCCAGATGTGGTCATACCATAGATTTATATAGAGGCATTACAGAATTTTCAGTTTTATTCTCTATCCCTTTCCAAATGATTCCTAACATTCTGTTTCCTTTTTTGACCGCTGCCACACACTGAGCTGAGGATTTCAATGTATTGTCCACAATGACTACAAGATCCTTTTCCTGAGTGGTAACTTCTAATTTAGAACCCAGCATTGTAGACATATAATTTGGGTTATTTTTTCCTATGTGCATCACTTTTCAATTTCATCTGCCATTTGGATGCCCAGTCAACCAGTCTCACCAGATCCATCTGCAATTTTTCACAATCTGCTTGGGTTTTGACTACCTTGAATAACTTTGTGTCATCTGTATATCATAGATATACAGTAAAACTCCATTTAAAAACCTCATTAAAAAGCACTGTCACCCCTAAACTGTCCCATCTCAACCCCTAACCCTGCCTGCCAAATGCTTTGCTAAAGAGAAATGTTTTACACTGCCTCCAGAAAATGCTCAGGTTTGGGTTCTGATGGACCTACGAAGGAAGGGAGCCCTACAACTTAGGGGCAGCAACCAGGAATGCCTCTCTGCAGGCTCTTGTTGTATGAATAAAATTGGCAGGTAGTACCCACAAGAGAGTACTCCTGGCTGACTGCAGGGGGTCACAATGGAGCATGGAAGGAAAGGTTGTCTCTCAGGTATGTGTGGCCCAGGCTGTTTAGGGTTTTAAAAGTCAGAACTAGCACCTTGAATTGTGCCTAGAAAGCTATAGGAAGCCAATACAGATTATAGAACACAGCTGTAATGTGCTCATGGTGACCCACCCCCGAAAGGAGCTGGGCTGCAGCATTCTGCACCAGCTGCAGCTTCTGAACAGTCTTCAAGGGCAGCCCCACATAGAGTGCACTGCAGTAGTCTATCCTCAAGGTGATGAAAGCATGGATGGTGGTGGCCAAATTGGGATCGGTAAAAAAGGGATGCAACTTCCTCACCAGACAGAGCTGGTGAAAAGCACTCTTGGCCATTGGTGCAGCCTGATGTTCCCGGCACAACAAAGGGTCCAGAAGCCCTCCAAGGCTGTTAAACTGGGTAACCAGAGGGGACCAGACGCCTTTAGTATCAGAGGTCCCAATTCCCTCCAAGTCATAGGGTTGGCAAGCCATCATCACTTCAGTCTTGTCTGGATTCAGCTTCAATCAGCTCACCCTTATCCAGTCCACAACAGCAGCCAGACATTGGGTAAGCACTAAGACTGCAGGACCTGGGCCAGATGAAAAAAGAGGTAGAGCAGGGTGTCATCAACAAACCAATGGCAGTAGTGTATGGGGGTAACTCCATCATCAGGATCATTATCTGTTTGACAGGTCATGTGAGGTGCTACCTCACTGGAAGTCCCACCCTCCCCACCTGTTCCCTGAACAGGAAGTCCCACCTTCAAGCAGAGGTGATGTGGAAGGCGGAAGTGATGTGGGGGGGTTGGAAGTGATGTGGAAGCGGGTAATGCTTCTGGGTCAGGGCAGGACCAAGTATGCCTAGGCTGCAGGCCTGAAAAATAAAACAGGGGCTGAAGTGGCCAGACCCTTTGGGTAATTTCAGATGTTACGATACCACGGTCAACCACAGTGAACCCCCTGTGGTGGCTGTGGTACCGTAACATCTGTTGGGATCCCCGCCAGATGTTCACCCCCATGAACCCCCAGCGGGAATCCCTTTGACCATGCTTTCAGACCTCCAACCATCTAAAGGTCCAGAAGCATGATAAGATTGGCCATGGGTCAGAATTAATGAAAGGTAAGTCTGTTACTTTCCACCAATCCCGGGTTGCATCCTGACCATGGGATGGGATCTGGCGCAGCGGCCAGATTGGCCACTGCACCCACCCGTCTCCCGGAGGGTGGGCGGCCAGGGGAGCGCAGGGGGGGGGGAGCTGTGGGGCTGCACATCATGCCACGCAGCCCTGCCCCCTCCCCGACCCAAACAGGGAATCAGGCCAGCACGACTGAAGGACGGCTGGTCTGATTCCTCACTGGGATCTGAAACGGATCCCAGTGCATGGTTGGGCATGCCCCGTGCATGTCTGAAATCACCCTTAGCCTCCATTTTCAAGGGAGGGAGGGTCCCCCAGAAAATACAAACAGACTGGAGTAAAGAATTTCTAACGTGCCTTTTAACAAGCTGCTAAAGCAATATGGAATACACCACTTTGTGACCAACAACAATGTGAAGGCAGGGGTGCTGGAGTGCTTTAACAGAACTTTCTTTTTTTTTAAAAAAAGGTACAACAGTCATGGTTACTTTTAAACCCCACAAGGGGCACTTTTATTGAGAAACATGGTGGTACAGGAGACACAGCTTTGTCTTTGTTGAAACAGACCAAGTTTACGAGAGAAGAAACACCTTTTCTTTTTCATAAATAGGCTAGCTATCTGATCACTCTCTGCTAAATTTTCAGAATACGTTGTTTTTCACCGCAGACAAGTACAAGACTCAGAAACCTGTGGTTTTCATTGTGTCTTTTTTTCTCTACCATAGGGTCAGAGGAATGTTTTTTGAACAAATATTAGAAATGTATTCTGAAAAAAATTAGAAATGTATTCTGAAAAAAACATTCCTCTGACCCTATGGTAGAGAAAAAAAGACACAATGAAAACCACAGGTTTCTGAGTCTTGTACTTGTCTGCGGTGAATAACAATCCTACAGCCATTCTTCTTAAAAAAAAACCTGTGGATGCTTGTAGGAGACATGGCATTCTCAGGAGGGCATCCATAATAGTAAAAAAATCCACCCAGTTGTGCTCCGTCAGGTAGGCTGCAGGCCTGAAAAATAAAACAGAGGCTGAAGTGGCCAGAGCCTTTGGGTAATTTCAGATGTTATGATAACATGGTAAACCACAGTGAACCCCCTGTGGTGGCTGCAGTACCGTAACATCTGTCGGTACCAGTGCTCTCCTGAGAGTCAGCCAGTGCTCTCCTGAGTGTTAGGGTGGGTATTGACCACCAGGCTTACAGGCCTCTGGTTCAGTCTCCCCTTGGGAACACATCCAGGAAAGTCTTTTTTGTGTAGGGCTCTGATGATAACACATGTAATAGCTATAATGTGTCCATGTTACATGTAGTCAAACAGTACATTTCTCCTTTGATTTATTTCTATTACGTTGTCAAAACAGTGGTGGGTAAGGCCGTGTAGAAGCGTATTTCTGACCTCAGGTTTCCTTTTTTTTATCATTGCGTAATGGTTGCCCCTCCTAGTCAGGAGACAGATCAAAAGCAAACAGAGTATATCCCTAGGCAAACTCCTCATGGTTGGTGAGCAGTGTGTGGTCTTTTGTGTGCTTTCCTGTAGCTTGCACCAGGTTCATGTACTCTCTCACACAGTTTCCAGCTACAAAGTCTGGTTGCAAGGGTTTGGCAGGGATCTGTTCTCCATCCACAAAATCAATATTGTATTGTTTAAAGTGGAAAGGATTTTTAATGTAACTTCCTGAAAATGAGTCATTGCCCACAAGGCCCAGAACCAGAAGTTTGGGGAGCTGGCCCAGAAACAGGTTCTCCTGTTTACTGACATGGCTGCCTGAGGGAATGCTGAACACTTTCATGCCCACCCGATCCACTGGGTACTTTGCATTGGAGGACAGCAGGACTTCGACATGCCCCAAATGCACTCCGGGACTCACATGTACTTTCTTCACAAAAAGAGATGCGTTCAGAAGCTGTACCTTGTACCATGTGGCTTGGTTGTTGCTCAGCAGGCAGAAAGCATCTTTGTTCCGAGTCAACTTAATTTTCACATCTATACCATTTAATAAAAGTTTCTCTTGAAAAAACAGGTTGCTATGGAGAGGCCCCAGCAGCTCAATCTTTCTCCTCTCTCTGATTAGATGTGCCCTCTTCATGAAGTCCACGTTAGGCCCTGATAGATCTGTGGACTCATGTGTACCCGCCGTATCCTTGTAAAACAGGCCAGTTGGGAATTGGGTAGAGAGGGCATTTCCCCCATAATTCAATATAGCTTCTATAAAAGCACAGTAGGGATAGCAGTTTTTACTCTAACTAATCAAGTGATCCCCCAGTGTGACATCCAATTAACTGAACATGGATGTCACAGGGTAATTCACCAGCCCTACCTGGGTGTTTGCATCGAGATTGTCTCCATTTTCCTTGACAATTTTACATGTAAGATAAAGAACGATACTGTTTAAATCGAGATAGTCTATTCCATTTCCAGCTATGAAAAAATCAAGTAGTGTTGTTTCTCCAATGGCAGAGAGAGGAGGGATTTCTATGTACATGCTTTTCTTGATGCTGGTCTGTGTGTGGGCTACTTGAAACAGGTCTAGTTCAGATTTATTGCACTCCTTGGAGCAGCAATGAATAAAGGCCATGTTGATTTAAAAAAATCTCTTACTTGTGGAAGGGTGCCTCCTCTTTCACACGACCTTCCTCCGCTTCTGGTGGGGCCCCCTCTGCAGAGCCTTTCTTTTACAGGCATGAAGGGATTCTATTTGACGTGTGCATGTGCACTCTCTCTTAACCCCTCTTCTTCTCTGTATATACATAAGCCCTGAACCCTCCTGCGGGGTAGAGGGGGTGACTTTCTCCATTATAGCATGAGTGACGTGATCCACCACACCCTTTTGGGCAGCTGTTCTGGCATGGGATTTAATCAACTCAAACCCCCTTATTAAAAGAGGAACTGCTTTTCAAAAGAGACTGTGGAATATCTCCCCTATGCCTGCCCCATACATCACAGGAGCCTCATGAAAACCTGGGACGGTATATCCAGCTTGGGCTTTGTAATAGTGTTTGTAGATAGCCAGATCCCCATAATTTTTTATGAGGGTCATCTTAAAAACGTTGCGCTTTCCAGGGGTGCAGAAGTAGTTTCACGACCACCTTCTCAAAATGAAATGGCACGTATTTGTCCTGGTTCATCTTTATTTCAATAGTAATGGTGTTGATGTGGTGCTTACTGACAGGCACATAGTGAGGCTTGTTGTAGGTGATAGTAACAAACTCATTGCTGTTCCTTCACACAGGAACACAGTGCAATAGAGGTACATAAAAGTATTCCACAATCTGATGATCCACCATATCCGTGTACAGGTACAAAGACTTAATGTTGCCTGTGTAGGGAAACTGTTGGGTTCTAGCATTGGGTTTTGCCCCCAGTATATATGCTAGGTTTCCACGTGTGCTGAACATGGCTGGCCCTGAGGTTTCAAGTTTAATTTTTCTAGCCACACGGTCATAGCTCAAACTTGCATTGGGTGCTTCGCAGGGCTGGACTTAGGAATTTTACGCCCCTAGGCCCTTCTCAGACTGCTGCTCCCAAGCCAAGCCCCACCCCCATGATGTGTGTTCATGGGTGGGGGAGCCCCTTGTGAACGATTTGGCACTCGTGCCTGCGGTGACTGGGAGTGCGTGCACGTGCCCACCTAACACGCATCCCCACTCAACCCCCACTTGTCCCCATGCACAGAGCAACTGGGGGAAACAGCAGTTTCTCTGTGGGTGTGGATGTGTGTGTGGTGAGTAGGGATGTGTGTGCGGCCGTGCACGTGGGGCCCACGCACTGGCGCACCCATGGACCCCCCACCTTGGGGAAGCTGTGTAAAAAGGGCCAGTGAGGAGCCACTCGAAGAACAGAAGGTTGCTACCTTGTAAACAAAGTTCAAGATGTCTCCTAACATTCTCGCAACACCCACCCTTCAAACCTCGCATAGAGGTTTTTTTCCTTATATTCCTAGAAAGGGTTGGAAGGAACTGTCATTCTGAGACGGGGGATGCTTTTTATACTAGAGGAGCTTGAGACCATCATGCGGTATATTATTTGAATATGGTGAGCTAGTTGTGAGAATGTTAGGAGCCATCTCAAAGAACTTTCTTTACAAGGCAACAACCTTCTGATCACTCACATGGGAAGAAGTTGTTTGTAAACAAACAGCTTTATCTCCCATTCCCATCAGTGTCCTGGTGTCCCGCTGCTGCTGCTTCGGAGCTACTAGCAGGCAAGCGGCAGAGGCAGGTGAGGGATGGGGACCAAGGCAGCAGGCTTCAGCTGCAGGCAGCAGCCTCCAGTCATGCGGGGAGAAAAGACGGGGAAAAATGGAGCTGGGTGGTGCCAGAGCCAGGATTGCCATCCCCCAGAAAATGCTGCCCAAGGCCTGGGTCTAGAAGGCCTGTCCCTAAGCCCAGGCCTGGTACTTCGCTATTGTTAGCTAATATTCTGTTTATATGCGTTAGTATTTCAGGTACGCTCGAGTAATATCCTCTGGGTAAAGCGTATTCCCATTTTCTTTTTCCAAAGTTGATTTCAAAAGGGATAGGCATGCTCCAAATAAAAAGCTCAACATTTACCTGATGAAATAAAGAAAAAAAAGATACATCAGAGCCTATGTCTATTTTAACCTCTTCATCCCTTACAGCACCATCATCCTTGTGTAGAACTTACCACTGGGTATTCTGCAGGTGTAGGTGGGGCCTGCTGCGTATCCATGGGCTCATCGCCTGCTTCTGAGGTTTCACCCCTTTTCAAATCAGAATAGAGCTTTCTTATAAGAACAAAGGGGCCAGTGCCACCGATGTACGCTATCTGGGTTTTTACCATGTATGCTTGTAGTGATGGGTTTAGCTCTCAGTATTCAGAAAATGGCAGACCCTCAGAAAATGGTGGCTTTTTATGCGCTGCCACACAACCCATGGGCAGCGCTAACACATGATCCTCTATGGGGATTGGTTGAGGGTCATAGGAGGTGTTCTGAGAGGAATCACATGACCCCCTTTCTGCAAGTCGCCCTACCCCAGAAACAGCTACTTATTATTCCACTTTCTTCCATAACAGAATGGGCTAGTCAGCTGAGTGGTTTGAGCCCTCACATGACCCCCATTCTACAAGTCACCGTACCCTGAAAATGGCAGCCTATCCTGGAATGACACGTAAGGACCTTCTGGGTTCAGAGAGGGGGGTGGGACCTGTGGCCCCACCCTGACCTGGAAGCATTACCTGCTTCCACATCACTTACAACCACCCCCCCATCAGTTCCACCTTCCACGTCACTTCAGCCTGAAGGTGGGACTTCTGGTCCAGGGACCAGGCAGGGAGGGCGGGATTTCTGATGACGTAGCACCCCACATGACCTGTCAAACTGATAACAATCTTGATGATGATAAGTACCCCCATATGCTACTGATGGCACCTCACACCAAACCTCTAAATGATCTTGCTCAGCGGCCTCAGATATACATTGAACAAAAGGGGACACAAGATGGAAGCCTTCAGGACAGCATAAAGGAGGCCCTAAAGGGACGACACCCAATCTCCCATCACCATCCACTGGGATTGCCCCAACAGGAATGAACTGAACCACAACCACTCAAGAGCAGTCCTGTGCACCTCTGCCAGGTCCTGCAGTTGCATCAACAACAATCCATGATCAGCTGTATCAAACGCCACTGAAAGATCTAACAAGATCAACAGGGCACGATTCCCCTCGTCGATCTCCAGGCATAGATCATCTACCAAGACCACAAGCGCAGTCTCTGTGCTGTACCCTGAACAAAAGTCTGACTGAAAATGTGTTCAGGAATCTGATAGCATTGAGAGGAGCCTGAGGCTGCTGGACAACCACCCATTCAATAACTAGGGATGGACGAACGCGGTTTGGAAGTTCGGAGTTCGGCCCAAAACTCGGCCTGTTCGGACGACCGAACTAAACCAAACTTATGAACATGAACTGGCCGAACCAAACTCAATTCCGAACGTCGAAATGACCGAACAGTTCAGGTGGCAAAAAAAGGTTAACTGTAAGGTCAAACATGACAGGGAGGGGTAGTACTAGTCACTGAGGAGCAGACTTCCAGGCACCAGGGGTGGAGAGACTTGCAAGAAATGAAACTATCTGCCTCCCCCCTTCCCAACACCTTCTGAGCTAGTCNTGTTGGTAGGGAGAGCGAGGGAGGTAGTGGCCCCCCTGATTGGGGGAGTTCACCCTCCTATAGCTCAGCAGGTCCGGAGTCTGGGGGTGATATTGGACGCAGACCTGCACCTGGAGCAGCAGGTGGAGGCAGTCGCTAAGGCTGCCTTCCGCCAGTTGTATCTGGTGCGCAGGCTGCGTCTGTTCATCTCCGGCCCGGACCTGGCCTCCCTCATCCATGCCTTCATCACCTCGAGGCTGGACTACTTTAACGCGCTCTACGTGGGGCTTCCCTTGTGCCTGGTTCGGAGGCTGCAGCTAGTGCAGAATGCGGCGGCTCGTCTCCTTACGGGGACGGGCCGTCGGGAGCATATTACACCTGTGCTCCAGACTCTGCACTGGCTGCCAATAGCGTGCCGAGACAGGTTCAAGGTTTTAGTGTTGATCTATAAGGCCCTTTACAGTCTGGGCCCCTCATACCTCAGGAATCACCTCGCCCTGCGCGCCCCAGGGCGGCTCCTGCGGTCAGCTGGGGGTGCCTTCTTGGAGTTCCCCCGCATAAAGCGGGGGGCCACAATGGAGAGGGCATTCTTGGTGGCCGGGCCACGCCTTTGGAACTCCCTTCCAGATGAAGCCCGCCTGGCCCCAAGCCTGTTAACATTCTGGCGGTATTGTAAGACCTGGCTATTCGCCCAGGCCTTTGGGGAAGGGAGGGTTAGGGCTTTGTTTTCTTCCCCCTACCTTGTTTTATGGTTTTAATGACAAAACTGTTTCTCTGGCCCTGTTTTAAAAAGTATTTAACTTTGATTGTTTTAAATTGTTTTTATATTGTTTGATGTTTTATTGTTGGAAGCCGCCCCGAGCTGTGTACAGGAGGGGCGGGGTACAAATGTCTTAAATAAATAAATAAATATATATATATATATAAGATTAGATAAAAGAATCATTTAAAAAACCCATATAAAAACAAAAAAAATCAAATAAAAAACAAAAAAACCCATATAAAACCCAATAAAAAACAAAAAAATATATAAAAAACAACAAAAACACCCATAACATTTCCCGAATGGCCAAACAGAATGGCCAAAGGACCGAACCGAATGGCCAAACCCAGCGAACTAACCGAACAGCCGAACCGAACGTGGCCGAACCAAACGCAGTCAAACCTGAAACGCAATCTGTTCACCCATCCCTATCAATAACCATTCAATAACCTTCCCTAAAAGGGAAAGGTTAGAGACAGGGTAATAGCTGACTGGAAGTCAATAATCTCTCTCATGTGTCAAAATAATAACTTGTATGAATTCCTACCCCTTCTCTTCTATTGTCACTTTTTGCTTATGTATGTGAGACATGATCCAGTTTCACATTTCTCAAGATTTCATGGTGTCAAGAGCAGGCGATGTTAGTTGTGAATAGCAGTTATTGCAGTTGAGAGTCTTGAACTGGATGAGAATGAGTTTATTAGATTTAGACAGAGATTACATCATCTGATGTTGTGTTCTCACGAGCTTGTTCAGAGTTAGTTACGGACTCCAGAATAACTAAGCAACACACTTGAATCATGCTTAAGGTGAGTAGGACAAGTCCTCCATGCAATCACACATTATCACCCCTGAATAACTTGTATTAAGGGGTTGTCCTAGGATACTTCTTCAGGAAGAGCAGATTGTGAAAATACCCCTTTTCAATGACACAGCAAGAGCAAACTGCAGGTATGAAACCGAGTTCTACCTAGGCCGTTTTTACATGGACCTCCCCCCCACCCCGCTCGGTGTTTGGGCAGGTGTGAGGGGGCAGTCTGTATAAACGGCCACCAGGTGGGGGGATGGTTTTTCGACGGGTGGACACCTGTGTAAATGCCACAGGCGGCGGGTGTTTGTACGTGCACGCTCCCACCACACACCCACCGACACCTGCCGCACACTGACCCACACCCACCTCCACCCATGGAGCCCTCTGACAGAATGGAGGATGCTCCATGGGTGGAGATGGGTGTCGGTAGGTGTCCATGTAAACAGACGCACACCCACCTACACCCACCGCACCGACACCACCCACCCGCCCACCCTGGTCCATGTAAAAAAGTCCCTAGTTCCTAAACTCTCCCAAATTCATCTCCAGTCTAGTTAAAACTCTTTGCCACCTCAAGTCGCATTTGCGGGAGAGAGCGGGATATAAATTAAAGTTGAGATGAGATGACACCTAGCTGGTTGTGGAAGTAATAGCAGTGCTTAATTATTTTTAAAATTTATTTATTAAAAAAAACAAACCCACAAACATGTTGGATTTCAAGCTTGCTCCAGAAAGTGCTCCCTTTGACCCCTGAAGTGTGGGGAGTATTCGGCGGGGCAGCTGCATACCTCCCAACCTTTCAGTCTGGGAAAAGAGGGACATATGCCCTGCCATATGTGTACTTTCATTCACATTCTCACACGCTTAAGACACACATATACCTGGATGGGGTGGGACAAGGATGGATGGCTCCAGCAGCTGCAGCCTGGCTGCATGATGGTAAGGAGCAGGGCTAGATCAAGCCAGGGAACGGGGCTGGCACTAGAGGTTGCAACCTAGCCACATAGGTCAAGGAGACAGTTTGAGTGAGGGGCAGGGCTACCACTGAAGGCTGCAACAGCACCACACGCAGGCACCTTCTTGGTGCATGGGAACTCTGGCAGTGGCAACCAGGGCACCCAGATGCTCTGGTAGCCACTGCCTTGAAAAGCAAGGATTTGTTAATAGAAGTGGAGCGGTCCTGCCTAACACGAAATTGAGGAGAGAGATGAAGATAAAACTGTCCTGCCAGGCCCCACCACTCTAACAGCCCTCATTCCTGCCTCTATTTTCCCAGTACTTGCCCAGGGCAGGTGTAAGTTTGATGAAAGATTTTGCTTCTGCTGCTGATCAACTGTTTGGTAGCAAGACACTCTCCCTGCCAAGCAGCTGATGCAGCACCCTCCCTGCCCATACACAGCAGTCCTAGTCTTGCTGGGGATGGACTAGGACCGAGGCTGGCAATTCTACAGGTGGGCAGGGATGGTGCTGCTGTTGCTGCTGCTGCCACCACACCACCCCGCCCCCTGGTGATTGCCCTTTGCCCACAACACTATCAGTGACCAGTGACCTCCACCAAACTTTCCCCAACCCTGTGTGGGGTGTTGTAGAGTAGCAACAGTGCCAGATCCAGAAGAGATGCCAGGGCTGAGTCATGGCAAACCCTGGCACAAATTACACCCCGAGTAGTAGCTTCATTCTAGTGAGCCCTGTCCTAAAAGCACCATACCCTGGTGTTCATAATCACAGAGCTTTTCCACAGATAGATGTGGCAATTAAACCGGTGTTCCAATTGACCAGTTGGACTATTTCTGCTATAAACATATTTTAACCCCATTTGTGGTTGAAGTATCACCAGGAATTCAGAAGTCATTGCTTGCTCCTCCTACTGTTCTTTTATTTTGCTCCTGCTATGACAAGTAGGTTATTTTATCTGAAGGGGCAGTGTGCTCTGAAGCACCCTGTAGCAGGGCCTATTCCATTCTCCTCCTAGGAGGGGTAGACAGAGGCTCACAATGGGAAAATGAGCTCTGCCCTCCTACAGCTCTACCCTTTTGGCCACTTTACCTCTGCTAAACCTAGGTACTTTAATGAGTCCTTAGGACAAAGTCTTCCCTTCAGCTGCCCCACCCAGCTAGCCTGGAGTTTGATAAAGGCCTGGGCTTCAGCCTCCCATCAATAGCCAGTGCCACCAGTTGTGCAAAGTTCAAACAAAACTCAAACTGCTCAGGGCAGAAGCCACACAGTTCCACCTGGTTCCTTGAATCCTGGCGACTGCTTCTCTCATTGTCCAAGAGCTCGCAGCCTCCCACTCATGTGAGATCCTCCATCAGAACCTTTCCTTAAGCTCTTCCCCTCATGCAATCTCCTCTTCAACTGAGGAGTTAGCAGTTTACCAAGGATACAGCTCCCAGTTTGTCCAGGTGTTCTCCCTATCAAACTTACTCTTCACACTATCATTGGTGTCAGCTGGGAGTGGTTTCCTTGTGGTCTGCAAATGCTCTCCTGAAGGGAACTTATTCTCTACCCTGCCACACACACCGTTAGCATGACAGAGGTAGCTACTGAAGTGTAATTATTATTATTAGCAGGCATTTATATAGTGCCCAGCAATGTACCTGGTGCTTTACAAAGTAAACACAGTCCCTGTCCTAGGGTTTACAATCGGGGGGAGGGAGGAAGACGAAGGAAGGGGAACAGAGGGCGAGACAAGGAGTGTAACATTCATGAAGATGCGAGGTTTTAGGTGCACGTGCTTCGCTTGGTTACATTGAGAATGATGGCTGGCTGGTCCGTGTGGTGAGGATATGAGTACACAGACCTCAGGTAACAGATTGTACTGGATGGAATGTATCAGCAGGAGTTAGAAGAGGGGAGTGAGGAGTCAGGGAGGGCAGAGCGGAAGAGGTGGGTCTTGAGGAGGAATTTGAAGGTATGAAGGGAGGGGGCAAGGCGGATGTGGGCAGGGAGGAAGTTCCAGGTGTGTGGGGCAGCTAGGGAGAAGGGGCAAAGGTGGTTAGGGGAGCAGGGGAGATGTGGCAGGGCGAGAGAGGGGATAGGTGAGGAGCGGAGTTCATGGACTAGAGTACGGAGGGAAATTAGCACAGAGAGGTGGGGAGGAGCAAGGTTGTGAAGAGCTTTATAGGTAAAGAATAGGAGCTTGTGCAGGATTCCTTCAGTAAGGGGGAGCCAGTGAAGAGAGAAGAGGAGGGGCTGCACTATTAGGAATTGATTAAGCAGTTTGGCTATTATGAATTAACTAGGCAGTATTGGCCATGGTCAGAGACACAGGCTGCATGAGGCCTGAACAAACTCAGTTCAGCTAACTTGAAACATAGGCCTCAGGATGGCACAGACAAAGGAGGCCCATAAGAAGGAGAAGTTGTAAATAACTCACACTCTAGCAGGAAGAATGTATTTCCGAGGCCGTACCAACTACCTCAGATGGCCACTATCTCTAATAAAGAAGGCTTGAAAGAGATAACCTCAAAGGGTCAGACCGGCAATTAAGTAGTGGAGAAGGAGAAACTCCCCAAAAGTGAAAGCAGTTTTAATGACTATGCTCCAAATAGTAAAGAGATGAAGTCAGCTTATTTCTGCACCTCGCATGATCAAAAGAGGGGACCCTGCAACATGTATTCATAACATATAAAACTATAAAAAGGAACGCCCAGACCCCTATCCTTGTCCTTGGCGCTTGGGGCTACTAGCTTTGCAGTAAGTCTCGTGGGCCTTGGACCCTAAATGATGCTCTTAAAGATCCAGAGAGACTGCCCAGCTGCCTGCTGGGCCCCCTCCCCTTCTGCTCTGAACCAGCCTGCGTCTCGGACTGTGCCTCTGACACGTAAGATATCTTGGGTTACTGGGGTTTGTAACTGAGAACTCTGCCATGTCCAGATGTTAAGTGTCTATCCAATAAAATAGAGTTGTACCCACATACTTTGCATGTTTATTGGCAACCTTCAATCCCATTTGGGGTAAACTGAGGCACGCCACCTCATTTATTTCCTAACAGCACGTTGTTGAAGCGACGGGCTAGGTGGATGACCCTGGCAGCAGAGTTTTGGATGGAGATAAGGGGAAAAAGATGAGAGTGGGGGAGGCCAGTGAGACGGAGTTACAGTAATCGAGGCGACAGATGACCAGGGCGTGAACAAGGGTTTTGGTAGAGGAGACAGAGAGGAAAGGGAGAATCTTAGCAATTTTATGAAGGGAGAAGCGACAGGATTTGGAAACAGAGTCGATGTAGGGTTTAAAAAAAAGGGGTGAGTGAAAGATGAAGGCTAAGCTACGGGCTTGGTGGACGGGAAGGATGGTGATTCCCTCGATAAGGATCAACAGGGAAGAGGGAGAGGAAGGATGAGGGGGGGAAGATAAGGAGTTCAAATTTTAGCCATGTTGAGTTTGAGTTGACGTAGAGATATCTGAGAGACAGCTGATGAGGTGAGCTTGAATATATGGAGAGAGAGGGAGTAGAGAGAGTTGAGTGTCATCAGTGTAGAGGTGATATTGGAAGCCATAGGAGGCAATGAGTTTGCCTAGGGACAGGGTATAGATAGAGGAGAGGGCTGAAGACAGAGCCTTGGGGAACACCAACCAAGAGGGGAAGGGAGGAGGAGGTGGAGTTGGCAAGAGACACGTTGAAGGAGCGGTCAGAGAAGTAGGAGGAGAACCAGTGGAGGATGGAGCCACGGAAGCCAAGGGAGTGAAATGAATCCAGCAAGAGTGAGTGGTCAACAGTATCGAAGGCAGCAGAGAAGTCAAGGAGGATCAGAATGGAGTAGAAGTGATCAGATTTAGCCACAAGAAGATCATTGGTGATCTTAGTGAGAGCAGTTTCAGTAGAGTGAAGGGGGCGGAAGCCAGATTGGAGGGGGTCAAGGGAGGAGTTGGTGGAGAGAAAGTCGCGACAGTGGAAGTCGCGGTAGCGGGAAGCTGCCTTGAATAATTAGCGCTGATTATTCAGATATAATCAGTGAACATGTTATATAATAAATAATAATAAATAGTTAATTTTAAGCAGTAGACAGGGACTGTATGTGTGGGAGAACTTACGGATTTTCTACCTGGTTGGTTACATACTTCCACTGTTTCTTGAATTGGTCATCCCCGTGGGTGTGAAGGGGAACAGGGTATGGGCAGGGCCCCGATTCTTCCGCGGAATTTTTTAAAAAATTCCACGGGAGTCAGGGGCCAATTCTGCGCCTCGGCGCGATTTACCATGCGGGGGGGGGGGCTTGGTTTGCCTCCTCCTCCCCCCGCACTGGTAAACCCTCAGGGCCTCCACTCCCCAGCTGCCGGGGCTTGCCTTCCCCAGCTGCTGGGGCGTGCTTGACTCCCACCCCCCACCCCCCCAAAAAAACCCCAAAGGATTTGCTTACCAGGGATGGCAGCAGCAGCTGCTCCGTCCAGCGTGCTCTTTTCCTGCTCGTACTTCCTGGCCCCTCCCGACGGGGCTCTCAGGGCGACGCAGCCGGATGACGTCATCTGGCTGCGTCGCCCTGAGAGCCCCGTCGGGAGGGGCCAGGAAGTACGAGCAGGAAAAGAGCGTGCTGGACGGAGCAGCTGCTGCAGCCATCCCTGGTAAGCAAATTAAAGGGCCCTGGCAAGTGGGGAGGCTGGGGAGGGGAAGCCCCGAGGGTTTGTTCATTCCCCTTCCCCCGTAGAATCTCCTGCCCCGCGTCCCCGCAGCGCAGGCTGGAAATTCTGCGCTGGGGTAAGCGGGGCAGGAGATTCCGCGGGGGGAGGGGAATTCCGCGGGAAATCTGCGATTCGCAGACCCGCGGATCCCTCGGGGCCCTGGGTATGGGGCATCCAGCACATGGGCAGATGGCTGGGTTTGGGCATGGATTCAGGATTGAGGCTGAAGCAGGGAATCAAGCTCAGGGTTCAAGTGGGGAACCAGGATCTCAATGTCAGAAGGTGTAGTCCAGAGACAGGATCAGCAGCCAAAGGGAGAGATCAAGACAGGGAATCAGTCTGAGTAGGAAGGGAAACCAGGCTGGGAAAACAAGAGCAGGGCAAGGCACAGAAACAAGAGCAAAGTGAGATTCAGCGCTGATTATTCAGATATAGTCAGTGAAAATATTATATTGTTTGTCAGTTGCCCAGGGAACGCTCCATTAAATCACTATTATGCATGCGTATGTTGATAATAAACTGGATTTTTTCCTCCTGATGGGTAAACAGAAGGGAGATGAGTTTGCAGACTTAGGATATTTTCACACCCACATAGCAGCAAGGGTGTGGAGACCAACACAGTACTCAGCGACAGGAATTCACATATGATGCCAGTTGTGTGGGAGCATCCATGGTTATGGTGGCAGGAGCCTTAAGTAAGTTTGTCCTCACAGGGCCTGCTGTCAGCAGGATAATGGATCTGCTGGTGGCATGTCTGTGCTGGGAGGATGTTCCCAGGAGATCAGGACAGTTTTTCATCCCATGGCATTTCAGGGCAGAAGACATGAGATATTGAGCCTTGAGCCAGCACCTGAGGGGGCTCTGAGGCAGTGACTGGTTCAGCAGTGCCACCATCACACCTTGGCTTGGGCCAGGATTCCAACTAGTTGCCGATCCATCCCAGTGTTCTGCCACATACCCCTGGCTCCAGACTGGTGACTTGTCCCATATAAGGAGCTCTTGTAGCCATGGGAAGTGTGGGGCAACATCACACTTCCTATCCTGTTCTTTGCTGTTTGTGAACCTGCCTGCCTCTTCCCATGCCTTGTCTGTGCTTGTCTGTGCCTTTGCCTGGAGCTTGCCTGTTCCCCATTCTGATCTTGCTTGTCCTGTCTTTTTATTTATTTATTTATTTAAAATTTATATCCTGCCCCTCCTGCCCGGAGCGGTGAACAACATTCATTCAAATAATATAAACATTTTAAAACAATTTAAAATACAGTATGTGGGGAAAAGCCCCCATCCCCATCCCTCCCTTCCCCCTCGCCAAAAGCCTGACGGAACAACCAGGTCTACATACATGCTGAAACAGAAGGAGAGTGGGAGCCAGCCGAGCCTCCTCCGGGAGCGAATTCCACAGCACAGGGGCGACCACCAAAAAAGATCTAACATTGGTGGCCAGTGCTCCCTGCGACCCGCCCCCGTCAGAAGACTGGCCACGGCATTCTGCACCAGCTGCAGCCTCCAGATGAGCTTCTCGGGCAGCTCCACGTAGAGCGCGTTGCAGTAATCCAGCCTCGAGGTGATGAAGGCACGGATGACAGTGGTGAGGTTGGAGTCTGAGGGATACGGCCGAAGCCGCTGGACAAGATGTAACTGCCGAAACGCACTCCCCGCCACAGCCACAACCTGAGATTCCAAGCTGAGCTGAGAATCGAGGAGCACACCCAGACTCCGCACTTGAGACACCATGGGGGGGAGGGCGAACCCACTCCAACAAGAGGAGATTCAACCACCCCCAGGCCCCTCAAGC
Source organism: Sphenodon punctatus (assembly GCA_003113815.1). Taxonomy (NCBI): domain Eukaryota; kingdom Metazoa; phylum Chordata; class Lepidosauria; order Sphenodontia; family Sphenodontidae; genus Sphenodon; species Sphenodon punctatus. Next base: position 1,918,770 of record QEPC01014266.1, on the reverse strand, counting down.
CCTCGCCCACCAACATCACTCCGTCTTGTCAGGATTCAATTGCAGATGGCTCAACCTCATCCAAGCCCCCACAGCTGACAGGCACTGGGAAAATAAGGAGACTGCATAGCCTGGGTCGATGGAAAAGGAGAGGTAGAGCTGAGTGTCATCACCATACTGACCCCCTCACGATCTCCCCTAACGGCTGCATATAGATGTTAAACAAGAGGGGGACAGAATGGCACCCTGCGGGACTCCACACGTGAGGTCCCGGGGGGAAGACGTACACTCCTCCAAGACCACCCGGTGAGTTCTCCCGTCCAGGAGAGAATGAAACCAGTCCAAAACCGTCCTGCCAATTCCGGCACGGTCCTGCAGACGAGTCACCAACACCTCGTGATCGACTGTGTCGAATGCAGCCGAAAGGTCTAGCAGGACCAGTAAGGTCTGACGACCCTGGTCCAACGCCAGACGGAGATTGTCAACCAAGACCACCAAGGCCGTCTCCGTACCGTACCCAGGCCGAAACCCAGACTGGGAGGGATGAAGGAAACCTGTGCAGTCCAGATGTTCCTGGAGCTGCCGTGACACAGCCCTGTCAGTAACCAGACTGGCCGATAACTGGCAGGAGCATCAGCGTCAAGAGATGGTTTCTTGAGTAGGGGTCTAACCACAGCCTCCTTTAGGCAGTCAGGCACACTGCCCTCCCGAAGGGAGGCACTAACCACTCCAGCCAGCAACGGCCGTAACATCTACTGGCTAGCTTTCACCAGCCAGGACGGGCATGGATCTTGCTCACAAGTAGTGGCACAAACAGATCCCAACAAGGACTCCACATCAGCAGGCGACGCCATCTGAAACCGATCCCACAAAACAGGACAGGACGGGGCACCCTTGCTTTGGACTCCTGTGTTACTGCTTTTGCCCAATGTATTCATCCTGTGTGTCTGACCCTTTGTTCAGGACTGCTGTGAGTTCTTTGTCTGACTCGGGTCTGCTCTTGCAAGTACCCGTGGCTCTTATGGTCCTGGCAGGAGGAGGCTGGTTTGCTTCCTGACAAAAAGATGGTGTGTGATCAACTGAGAACACTGATCAGATAGATGTTCATTGGGGATAGGATAGCCACTCCCCAGTCTCCCATAGCTGGATGTCCACATGCTGGAAGGGCTACATGTTGACCGAAACCCAACACTACTGCTTCAGGGGATTTTTTGGAGCAGCAGTCCTGGGTTTGGCTGTATCTGTTTTGAGAATATGCATGGGTACTTTAATATGTGGAGACTCCTTTCCACTGGGGGTTTTGGACAGCCGAGATTACACATGCTGGTCTGCAGGAATCCAGTGACTCCAAGCAGTAGCAAGACTGAGGCACATTTGATTTCCAATGTGATTCATCTTTTATACATGGCATGGAATACTCCTCTCCCTGGGAGCTGTCAAAATCTTGTGCTGAGCAAAACAGGTCAGGCTTTCTTTTCAGCATCTCCCCCTGCAATGTTCTAGCGCAGTTTCATTTAAAATGTACAGCTTCAGGAGGCGACAGCTGCCCTTTCCTCCCCACACTAGTTTGTTTGGTTTACCAACCTTCTGGTTTCTCTTAACCCTTAAATCTTGTCCCTTTTGAAGGCAAATTCTTTTCTTGTTCATTCCTTGCACAGAAATGCCTACCCACTCAGAGCTCAGCATGAAGTCTTCATACCATGAATCCTTTTTGATATTTCATTGCTCAGTTATCCAATTCCCTGTGCCGTTCAGTCCAATGTTGTATTCATCGTCTGTGATAAAGAAACATTTGAGGCTTCTCAGGCACTGTGGTTTTTGCCTTTTGCTACAGCTCTCCCCTAATACAGGTCAGATTTTCAAGTGCTCAGCACCCAAAATCAAGGGCAAATTTTCACCAGACGTAATCAGATTTTTAAAAATGCTGAGCACACAAGCTTCCCCTACTCCTCCTTTATAGTCACCTATGGACAGTATTTTAGAAGAGCTCAATCGTGGATGATGTAACAGACAGAACGGGCCTTAGGTTGGGGCAGGTGGTGCTGTTGAGCCAGGCTCCCCCCTTTGCGAGGAAGGCCCCATTGCCACTGTTGCTGCTCCTGATGAGGCCCAAGGCCTTCCCTGACCCCCTCCCCCACCACCATTGCTGCTGCTGCACCTAAGGAGATCCCCAGGGCTCCTTCTGTGCCACTGCTTCTGCTACTCCTGAGACTCACAGCACTAGCAGCAGGGTCTCTCAGGGGCAGCAGTAGTGAATGATGGCAGGCTGGGCCACTGTCAGGACCAGCAACAGGGGATGGGGGTGAGCAAAGACTCATCCGGAGTAGCAGAGGCAGGCACTCCTCCCCCGCCAATACCCTGCAATGATTGCGTCCCCACCCCCATTCTGGCCTTGCCCCAACCCCACTACCGCTCTGGGCTCTGTTCCCTTTGTCATGGCTCCCACCTATTGTAAGGCCAGCTCTGATGGAAGAATAAGGATTGAATCCTCTGGATTTCAGGCAGACATTGCGGTTGCCTATGCCCTAACCTAAGAGCTCTGATGTTACTCCACTCCTACTGGCCCACACCACCCGTAGGTATCTGCATTTCTGAAGTCTCTTGATTTACTAGCCAGTAGCCACACTAGAGAAAAGTCAAACCCTGTTGGCCACTGGCAGTGTGAGGTGCTATATAAGGGCATGGCAAACCCCAGAGGGTGTCTGCTCAATGATACTACTTGGCTTGCATTCCTGGACTCTTAAGTGTGCTCCTTGTTCTTACCTTGTCCCTTCCATGTGTCTACCTTGCCCCAGCAAAGCTCCATCCCTGTTCTCACCCATTTCCAACCTGGCTCTGCCTGACTTGGTTCTGATTTCTAGCTGCTCACTCAACTTTGGTCTCCAGCTTCTGACTTGGCTCCAGTTTCCTGGCCCCTGATTCTTGGTTCTCAACTTGGCTTCTGGTCTCCCTTGTCTTCTGGTGGGATCTAGCTGCAACTTGACTGAATCCCTAACAAGCATGTTGACAAATGGTAGCCAACTGAGCTCTACTGAAACTCCAGCCCCAGCGCTGCATCTGGCTCTTCAAGTTTGATCCAAAGCTCATTGAAGTCAGTTAAAAGACTCGTGCTGACTTCAGCTGAGCTTGGTTTTGCCTCTCTGCACTGCCAGTGTGTTTTATCTTCAGTCTAAAATCCTCTAATTCACCCACCTTGTCACTCCCTTGTCTGGCTATAAATCCACCACTTTCTGTTCTATGAGCCTCTAGTTTTATTTACGGATTTTTATGAGCCTATAAATCTGCTGCCTGTTCTCATACCATGTGGTGGTGAGGAATCCTAAATATGAAGCAATCTGTTTCTTCATTACTGACTGTACCCTTTACGAATTCTTGTACTATCACTTAATCAGCATATACATTTGTCTTCTGGTCCACAGTAGTTCGTATTGCTTCATCTTGGCCTGTTACTATAAAGGAGAGACATTTGGGGGCAGATTGAATGCATGTGAAAAATGTCCAATTGGCTGGTCTTGTAACTGTATTCTTTTGCTTGTCTCCAAGCTAGAAGAAGCTAGATAACAGTTGCATGGCCAGCGCAAGCTTCCTCATGTAACCCTAGCAATAGGCTTCCTTCCCAGGGAAGTGGGACCTCTGTTTGGAATTAGAAAACAGTTTTGGTGTTGGTGCCCTTTTAGTCCTAAGCCTTTCTGCTGATGCTAATGAAGGATAAAACTGCAAGGGTTTGGGATTTGATGTTTTTTGGGTTGTTTTCTTTTTATTATTATTATTATTAACAAACATTTATATAGCGCCAGCAGTGTACCTGGCTCTTTACAAAGTAATAAAATAGACACGGTCCCTGCTCCTAGGGCTTACAATCTGAGAGACAGGAGCTGGGGGAGAGACTTAGGAAGGGGAACAGAGGGAGAGACAAGGGGTCTAACATTCATGAAGATGCGAGGTCTCAAGTGCACGTACTTGGCTTGGTTACGATGAGAATGACAGCAGGCAGGTCCATGTTGCAAGGATAAGGGTAAACCGATCGTAGGTATAGGAATAGTGGCTCAGCAGGATAAAGAGTCAGACAGAGCAGAGCGAAAGAGGTGAGTTTTAAGGAGAGATTTGAAGGTATGAAGGGAGGGGGCAAGGCGGATGTGGACAGGGAGGGAGTTCCAGGCATGGGGGGCAGCAAGTGAGAAGGGACGAAGGCGCTTAGGGGAGCAGGGAAGGCGTGGAAGGGTGAGAGAAGGGACAGAGGAGGAGCGAAGTGCACGGGCTGGAGTATGGAGGGCGATAAGTGCAGAGAGGTAGGGGGGAGCAAGGTTGTGAAGAGCTTTATAGGTGAAGACTAGGAGCTTGTGCAGGATTCGTTCAGGAAGGGGAAGCCAGTGAAGCGAAGAGAGGAGGGGCTGCACATGGTCGAAGCGACTGGCGAGGTAGATGACCCTGGCAGCAGAGTTTTGGACAGAGATGAGGGGAGAAAGGTGAGACCGGGGAAGGCCAGTGAGAAGGAGGTTACAGTAATCGAGGCGAGAGATGACCAGAGCATGAACAAGAGTTTTGGCAGACGAGACAGAGAGAAAAGGGCGAATCTTAGCAATGTTATGGAGGGAGAAGCGACAGGATTTAGCAACAGAGTCAATGTAGGGTTTAAAAGAAAGGGGTGAGTCAAAGATGAAGCCTAGGCTACGGGCTTGGGGGACAGGCAGGATGGTGACTCCATCAATAGTTATTGACAGTGAGGAAGGAGAGGAAGGATGAGGGGGGAAGATAAGGAGTTCAGTTTTAGCCATGTTGAGTTTGAGTTGACGTTGAGACATCCAGGTAGAGATGTCAGAGAGACAGTTGATGAGACGAGCTTGAACAGAGGGAGAGAGAGAGGGAGTAGAGAGATAGAGTTGAGTGTCATCAGCATAGAGGTGGTATTGGAAGCCATGGGAGGCAATGAGTTTGCCTAAGGATGAGGTATAGATCGAGAAGAGGAGAGGGCCAAGAACAGAGCCTTGAGGAACACCAACTGAGAGGGGGAAGGAGGAGGAGGCGGAGTTGGAGAGAGACACATTAAAGGAGCGGTCAGAGAGGTAGGAGGAGAACCAGTTATGGACAGAGCCACAAAAGCCAAGGGAGTGAAGGGAATCCAGCAAGAGTGAGTGGTCAACAGTATCGAAGGCAGCAGAGAGATCAAGGAGGACAAGAATGGAATAGAGACGTTTAGATTTAGCCACCAGAAGATCGTTGGTGATCTTAGCGAGAGCAGTTTCAGTAGAATGAAGGGGGCGGAAGCCAGATTGGAGGGGGTCAAGGGAGGAGTTGGAGGATAGGAAGTCAAGGCAGCGGGAGTAGACAACACGTTCAAGCAGCTTGGAAGCAAAAGGAAGGAGTGAGACAGGACGATAGCTAGAAGGGTCAGAGGGGTCAAGAGTGGACTTTTTGAGAATAGGAGAGACTGTGGCATGTTTGAAGGCAGAAGGGAAAGAGCCAGTAGAGAGGGAGAGGTTGATGATGTGCAGGAAGGAAGGGGCGACAGTGGGAGTAATGGAGGTGAGGAGGCGGGAAGGAATGGGATCAAGGGGGCAAGTGGAAGGGTTGGAGGAGGAGAGCAGAGAGGAGATTTCCTTAAGGGAGGCAGGGGAGAAGGAGGACATGAGAGAAGGAGGGGGAGGAGGGAGAGGGGTGGGAGTGGGAAGAGAGGAGTGGGAAGCGATGTCGAGGCGGATCTTGTCTATCTTGGAGGTGAAGAAGGAGGCAAGATCCTGAGCAGAAAGGGAAGAAGGAATGCAAGTGCTTGAAAGGAGGCCACTAAACTCATTTTGCAAAGCCTAGCAATTTGAGGTAACAGTTCTTGACTGACTACTGACTTGGACTGGATGACAACACAAAATCTAGTGAGGAAAGACCCTATAGAAAGCTCATTACTAATCCACTGAGCCAGCCATAATTTTTCCATGGTGACCTGATTCTGGAAAATTGTTATCTTAACTGGTATTGGTGAAATTAGCAGGCCCGGACTTAGGGGCAGGCCCCCTAGGCCCGGGCCTTGGGCGACATTTTCTGGGGGGCGGCAATCCTGGCACCAGCTCAGCTCTGCTCCGCTCTATTTTTGTTTTTCTCCCTGCAGAGCCGAAGCTGTTGCCCACAGCCTAAGCTTTCTGCCTGGGTCCCCATCCCTTACCTGCCTCTGCCATCTGTCTGCTAGTAGTGCTGCTGCAGCAGCAACAGCAGCTGCAGGGACATCTATTGGACTGGGAGATAAAGCTGTTTGTTTACAAACAACTCCTCCCGACAAGTGATCAGAAGGTTGTTGCCTTGTAAAGAAGGTTCTTCGAGATAGCTCCCAACATTCTCACAACTGGGTTGTGTGTGCTTGCCCTATTCAAATAATAGACTACGTGATGGTCTCGAGCTCCTCTAGTATAAAAAGCAATCTTGCCCCTCAGAATGACAGTTCCTTCTAACCCTTTGTAAGAATATAAGGACAAAATTCCATGCAGAGCTGGAAGGGTGGGTGTTGTGAGAATGTTAGGAGCCATCTCAAAGAATCTTGTTTACAAGGCAGCAACCTTCTGTACTTCTTCGAATGGCTCTTCACATGACCTTTTTACATGGCTCCGCCAGATTGGGTGTGTGTGTGTGTCCGTGGGCGCGCTGGGGTGTGGGCATGGCGTGCTCACAGCCGCACACGCATCCCCACTCACCAACTGTTCATCGGCACCCACAGAGCAACCTCTATTTTCCCTGGTTGCTCCATGTGTGGGGACAAGTGGGGGGTGGGGTGGCGAGTGGGGATGTGTGTTAGGCAGGCACGTGCACACACCCCCAGTCACCGCAGGCGTGAGTGCTGTATCATTCACATAGAGCTCCCGCACCCATGAACACACAGTGTGGGAGCAGGGCTTGGCTTGGGGGCAGCATCCTGAGAAGGGCCTAGGGGCACAAAATTCCTAAGTCTGGCCCTGGAAATTAGATAGGGTGATGTTTTGGGGGGAATATTTTTCATTATACCGGGACCTCTTGAGTGGAGTCCTGCAGGGTTCTGTTTTGTCCCCTCTCCTGTTCAACGTGTACATGCAGCCACT
>QEPC01014266.1:1833137-1896805 GCA_003113815.1 Sphenodon punctatus | reverse complement strand
TTTTTTTTAGCTCCCCCACCTGATTTATTATTTATTATGTATTATTGTTTTGAATCTGAACCCTGTTTTAATAATTTATATTATTATTGATGATTTTAAATTGTATTGTATTGTATTTTAGTGTTGGAAGCTGCCCTGGGCTGTTCGCAGGAGGGGTGGGGTATAAATTTATAAAATAAAATAAATAAATAAATAAATAACCTTAGGCCCTGCCCTCTCTGGATTTTCTCCTGGAAGAGAGTGACAACTCTAGCAACATGGGCCTCACTAACAGTCTTCCTGCTGCACTACCCCACCTGCCCCCTTGTAATTAATCTAAGCATGTGCACCTGCAAACTTTCAGCTTCATGAATATATATGCCTCTCCCTTGTCTAGTCTAGATTGTAAGACTCAGCACAGGAACATGTCTCTAAACACATTGTTCAGCACTAGGCACATTGCTTGTGCTATATGTCAGGGATAGGAGGGGAGGCTCATAGAGACGGAGGGTTATAGGGGGACGAAGAGACCAGGGAGCCAAGGGGGGCGCAAAGAGAGACCGCCAACCCCAAGGGTGCTGCACAAAACCCAATGGCCCCTGACTTCCTTGGGGACACCACCACGAGGCAGAGAGGGCACCCTGCCGGGGATCCTTCCCAGGACCCAGAAGTAGAGCCACAGAGTGAGACGCACGCATGCCCAGAGGACAAGGGAAGCCCCGCAATACCAGGGGGTGAGGAGGTGGGGCCTGGCATAATGCTGCGACGCTCCGCACGTCTGCAGGTGCAGCAGGGGCGGAGCTAACAGAATTTAAGGCCAGCTGCTTCAGGGTTCCTTGACGGCGATCAGTCTAACTGTGAAGCTGGCCCCCGAGCGTTGTGAGAGATTGGCGTGTGGTCTAGTCTTGTTCCGGAGTGAGTGCGGGTGAAGCGAGTGTGTGGTGAGTGCAAGACTGGGTGAGGTAGGTGTGAGTATATTGTGTGTTGTCTACTATTCCTGTTGGTGTGCACTACTACTGTCTCCCTTGGGAATCCCTGCGTGTCCTCCCCCAAGCGTGGTGACGGTTTCTCCCCCTCCTAACTCCCCCTCCCCGGGGCTCTTCCCCTTCCTTCACATTGCAGCACGAGGCTACTTCCCCCTTGCACCGTCTCAGGGAGTGGGGGCGTACGTAGAGGCGAACATGTGGGCAGGGACCTAGTCCCCCCATGGTGTGCGGAGGCGGCACGCTCACTGTTTCCGCTGATCCAGTTCCCGGTGATGACACGGCTCGACCTCTTCTGAGGGTAACCAGGCCACCCAATACCCTGAGGGAACTCTTTTTATCATGGAACTGTGAATGCCTCCGTCCCATTGGAGACCCTAGCGTGCAAGGTGTGATTGTAGAGTCAGGTCCGTGGGTTCCCCTTCCTCATCCACCCTCTGAAACCCTCACACTATACATATAAAAGAATGTATTATTATTAACGTATAATACATATAAAATAATAATGTATCATTATACAGTTCTGCTGCTGCCCTGCCCCCCTCCTCTTCTGCCCACCCCAGCCTGCTTCAAGTGTATGTCGGCGCCCGAAGGGTGACAACAAAAGGGCACCAGCCGTTTTGTGGCTGTTGTGAGGCCGGAGCGAGGCCCGCGAGGATCCAACCCTGATGACACCCATACCACACTGCCGCTTCCAGCCGTTGCTTGCACTGCCACTGGACGACATTGCGCATATCCTCCAGTGCCTCCCACAGGCCTGGTTACCCCCTCTGCTGCCTTGAATATGGACAGTTAGGATGCCTCCCTATATCTCCCTTGCTCCCTCACCCTCCATCTCTCCTCTCCTTCTCTCACTGCTGCTGTCTCCCCTGCTTCTCCCTCTTCCAAAAGCCTTTCTCCGACCTGCCCACCCCCTGTTCTCCCCTTTGCCTATACGCCCCTCTCCCTCCCCCCTTTACCTATTCCCTGCAAGCCCCCTCCTCCCCCAGACCCTGCATGTCCATCCGCTCCACATCCCCCAATCTCGTCCACATCCCTTGCCTTCCCTCAGATCAACTGCTCTTCTCCTGCTCCCTCTGGAACTGCTGCTCTTCCGTGACTAAGACCCCCTTCATTCATGACCTCTTCCTTTCTCACCCCTTTCGACTCCTTGCTCTTACTGAAACCTGGATCTCTCCCTCTGACTCTGTCACCCCTGCCACCCTCTGCTCTGGAGGCCTTTCATTCTCTCATCAGCCTCGCCCTGAGGGCCAGGGTGGTGGCATGGACCTTCTCCTTGCCAACCCCTGTTGATTTCAACCCCTTTCCCCTCCTCCCTCCCTCTCCTTCCCTTCCTTTGAGGCTCATTCTGTGTGTCTATACTCCCCCCTTCACCTTCATGTTGCTGTCATCTACTGCCCCCTTGACCCCCTCTCCTCTTTTCTCCCAGACTTTGAATCCTGGCTAACCTTCCTTCTCTCTGATGATAACCCCACTCTTATTCTTGGCGACTTTAACATCCACGTTGACACACCTTCCAAGTCCCCTATCTCCCGCTTTCTCTCCCTAACCACCTCTTTTGATCTCTGCCTCTGGACCGATTCCCCCACCCACACTGATGGCCACTCCCTTGACCTCATCTTCTCCAGAAACTGCTCTGTTGCTGATCTCTCCTTCGATCCTTGTCATAAATCTGACCACCTCCTTGCCTCTCCCACCAACCCCCCTCATCCTTCCCCGCTCCGCGCCCTTTCCGCAACTTGCAGGCCGTTATCCCTTTTGACTTCGCCTCCTCCCTCTCCCCCCCCCAGTCTTCTCCTCCTCTTCCCCAGACTCTGCCATCTCTTCTCTTAACACCTCTCTCGCTTCAACCCTTGCCCCCATCTCCTCCCGCCCCATCCAACCCCAAAACCCCCGTCCTTGGCTCACCCCTAACATCCGCTACCTCCACTCCTGCACCCGAGATGCTGAACGCCTCTGGCACAAATCCCGCTCCCACCCTGACTTCCTCCACTATAAATTCTCCCTTTCCTTCCTCTCTTCTGCTATCTCCATGGCTAGGCAACACTACTATGCCTCCAGGATCAAATCCTACTCTCGCAACCCTCGTCGCCTCTTCTCTACCTTTGACTCCCAACTCAAGCCCCCGTGCCCAGCTCCACCCTCTTCCCTTTCTGCTCAGGATCTCGCGTCATTCTTCACCTCGAAGATCAACAAGATCTGCCAGGACATTGCCTCCCACCCATGTCCTCTTCCTACTCCCTCACCCCCCCCTCCCCCTCCCCCCTTTCTCCTTGCCTCCTTCCCCCCGGCCTCCCTTGAGGAAGTTTCCTCAAACCCCTCCACCTGCCCTCTTGACCCAATCCCCTCCTGCCTCCTAACCTCTATTGCTCCCACTGTTGCCCCCCCCCCATGTCATTTATCTCTCCGCTCCACACTGCCTCGCCTCCGCTTCCTCAGCTGCGTTGCTTCGGGGTCCCACCCATACCGCCCGCGTCGTTCCTTCTCCGCTGCCTCCTCACCGCTCTGCGTCGTCCTGTCACCGCCACTCACCCCGCTCCTCCTCTCCTTCGCCGCTGAGTCATCTCCTCGCTCTGTTCCGGGTCCTGGTCCACTGGTTCTCGCTTGCATGCCGCATGCCCCATGGGTCTCTTCTGCCCGGAAGTTGCTTTTATGCAACTTCCGGGAGAGGAGGCAGGGCCAGGCAGGGTCACATGGAGGATCCTGATTAGTTGAGGTAGGTGGGGGGGCGGGCCACGGGGTTTTAAAAATCTTTTACTGTCTGCTGCTGGGGACGGCGATGAGGACGGCGCGCCGGGGGAAGGGGGCGTGGTCTTGTGCCGCTTCTTGTCGTGTGCCGCCAGACACCCCCAGTCACCCACACCCACACACCCCATCACCCGACCGGACTGAACCCGGATTTTTTTTTTTAAAAAAAATCAAGTCCCTGCTGCCCAAACCGCTCTGTCTGTTAAGAACGTTTTAGTGTGATCGTCTAAAAACAGCCTATCTCTACCAGTAACTGTGGAAGGCTTCTGTGGGTAAATCTTTGTGGGATCAGGCTCACGGGTAGTCAGCACTGTCAGTGGTCTCCTGTGTCTCAGGACTCACCTTGGGACTCAGTGGGGTCAATTAGCTCAAGTGAGAAGCAGTTGGAATACAAGGAGCAGGAGATGGTTGCCTCCCTAGGAACAACTACAGAAAGGGTGGGGAATTTCCCCCCTCTCTTCAGTCACTTGGAAAACGAGTAAAAGTTCCACAGCCTGGACAGGAATTGGGAGCAAGGGGGCTTATGGGGTGCGCTCAGGACGGAGGAAGCAAGGGGAGGGTCCAGATCATGGATCTATGCCATGGATCATGAACACATGCCTTCATCCCTCCCCCTTCCCCAGAAATCACTCTTTCAGGGCTTGGAGACAGGAACTGGATGCAGGGGCTAGATACAGAATCTGGAAAGAGGCCAATAAAAAACAGCCACTACCAGCCATGGGCTGGAGGTTGCCCTCCCATGAGCTACAGAGATGGAATGACCTCCCCAGTAAGAATTAGCATCCAGGGCATGTTGCAAGGAAGGCAAACAGCCCTGGAGACTTCTGGTAAATGACAGGACTGGAAAAACATGTCCTATGTGGGAAGCAGTTAGGGCATCTGGTAGCTGAGCTATGAAGAGTCTTTAGGACCAGGCAGACAGGAGAGTGACTACATGGGGTATTGCTCCATAGAGCAGAGGACAGGGTTCCTCCTCTCTGTTAACCAGGAGTGAAAACAGACATAATGCTAACACCACTTTAACATTTCTTACGCATTTCACATGGTTGTATTGGTGCTCTATTCAGCCCTGCAACATGCATAAGAAATGTTAAAATGTTTTAAAGTGGAGTTAGCATTATGTCTATTTTCACCCTAGGAGTCCTAGCTGTAGGGTGTGTCTGCTAACGCAGTACTTACGTACAGAGGTCAAGCTGGGTTTCAGGGTGGCCACTGGGAGGCAGTGGAAAGTGCTGTGGAACACAGGGGTGGGAAGACCAGGGTGTGCAAGACCAGGCTGTCCTAGCAAAAGAAAGCTGGAAAGAGGATTGTCATTGTACATAGAAGACAACTTTGGCTGTGATTTGGCATCTACAAAAGAGATGTCTTGTGGTGCTAGGGAGATATGGCTGGTTAAGGGCCCCAGAGAGGGAAATGCCTGAAGGAGGACAACAATTCTGAGTGCAGGCACATGAGAGAGTGCGGCCAGGCTAGGGACACTGAAGAGGGAAACATCTGAGAGATGTTGGGAGACAACGGGCATCTTTAGACATAACCAAGGCAGGCGTTACCGTGGGGCAGCTCAGGGCAGCTACCCCGAGCCCCGCTCCTGGGGGGTCCCTGCCCTCGGGCCCCCCCCCTGGCTGGCTCTGACTGTCACTGAAAGTGATAGGCAGCGTGGCCAGTGGGAGTGAGGGAGAGGCAGAGGCCCCACCTCTCCCTCACTCTGTGGGTGCCTCCCCTCCGCTGCCTGTTAGTCTCGGACAGGGGAAATGTGGGAGAGGCGGGACCTCTGCCTCTCCCTCATCCCCCCTGGCCAAGACAGCCAGGCAGTGGAAGGGACCAGCGGAAGTGAGGGAGAGGCAGAGGCTTCGCCTCTCCTTCACAACTTCTGATGGTGGCGGGTGCTGTGGCGGCAGATTTAATCTGCTGCGGCGCCCGCTGCCGGCAGAGTCCAATGCAGGGAGCCAGCAAGCGGGTTCGGTGCGGGCCCCAGAATGCTGATGTCACAGCAATGGATGGAGTAAGTGATCTCGAAATGGCTGAGCTTTGGGCGGAGGGGATTGCCCCTTCACCCATCCCTGAGCCAGGGAGCGCCCCCTTAGCTGGAGAGCGCCCCTAGGCCCACCGCCCGAGAGCGGGTCCCCGTATTTCTCTCGCCCTGGGCCCTGCATCACCTAAGGCCGGCCCTGGACATAACAAAGATTGGGTGTCAAACACCCTAAGCATGTGTTTGGCCGTTGTGTGTAAGCACCATAACAATCCCAACACCAATTTGGCCACCTGTTGAACACGTGATGTTAACACCATTGCATCACAAGGACAATGTGCGTGTTTTGGCTGAACATGTGGCCAATGATATTGTGTGGTGTATCAGCAGGTACAACTTGGGGAACGAGGTGGCATTGCTAGTGTGCTGAGACTGGGTGGCGAGAAAACACCGATTTGCCCCAAGTTGGGCTGTGTGTCTAAAGCAACGCCACATGGTGAACACAGGGCCAAACTGGTGTTCCTATCAAGGTCAAAACACACATTTAGACACCTGTTGACGTTATGTCTAAAGACGACACCCAAAGGCTCACCACACCAGCCACCAAAATCTAGGTGGAAAACAGGGTGTGTGTGTGGAGAAAGCACATATAAACAGGGAAGACATAGTATGACTCGTGTGAAAGAGATCACGCTGGATGACACCCTTTTGCAGTAATGTCTGAAGATGAGAAAGCTTCCTGATGCCGCGAGGGGGATGTACAAAACTTCTGAAAAAGGATGAGAAACTCCACTTGAATTTTGGAGAAAGGAGAAAAGCAGCAAAGGGGCACCAGCCTAGGTCACAGCCCGTTGCTGTGTCAGGAATGAGCTGGGATTGACAAAGGGCTTTGATCTCTTTTCAGTCCAAACCTAAGTTGTATCCACCGTTGTGACAGAAACAGGGGCCTTTTGTCTTGCCACTGAGTATTCCTGCCATCGATCTGAGCCGTGTCATTTCTGCACAACCTCTAGATGCAGAATAGAAGGGGGGGGGAGTACTGCGCATGCTCGGTTCGTTCAGGCAGCGCCGCCGCGGGGGACTCCTCAGCGCCCCCTGCAGTCTTTCTGTAGGAGCGGTAGCGGCAGGGGGTCGACTCGCTTCCGGTCACCATTTTGCACTGAGCCGAGTCCGAGCTGCTGCTGCCGCCGCCGCCCGGGAGAGCGGGCTGGAGGCCCCGGTGAGGGACAGGCCCGTTGCGGCTGTGGCTGTGGCTGTAAACAAGCCGAGGGGAGGGAGGGGGCTCTGAGGCGGGCGCTGCCCTTGTTGCGCGGGGCGGGGTCGGTGTGTGACGCCATCGCCGCTAACCTGCCCCCTCCTCTCTCCTCAGGCGACGGCGAGCACTGGCTGCTCCGCGAGTCCCCGCGCCCCCGAGTCTGTAGCGGCGGCGGCTTTTCCTCCCCCCAGAGAGATGGGCTCCCGGGACATTGCTGTGTCCCACGCCCCCAGGCATTGATCTCGCGTCCCCTCCCCCCCGCCCGCCTGTGTCCCTGAGAGCGAACGAGCCATGGAGCCCAGCGTGATGGGACCCCCCGTGACCCTCGTAATCAAAGCGCCCAACCAGAAATACACCGACCAGACCATCAACTGCTTTCTCGACTGGACCGTGGGCACGCTCAAAGCGCACCTCGCCAAGGTGTACCCCAGCAAGCCGGTGAGCCACCTTCCTTCTTCCCCTCCCTCCCACCTCTTTATGGGGTGTACCCCCAGCAAGCCAGTGCACTTTATTACCCCTTTTGCAACATGTTTCCCCGATATCCCGCACCTCGCCAAGATGTATGCCAACAAGCTAGTGAGACTCCCCGCTGGACACACCACACCTTGCCAAGGTGTACCCTGGTGAACCCCTGCTGCAACTGCAGCCTGCCAAGGTGTAGCCTGGCAATCCCCCCCCCCCCTCCTACTCTATGTATTGTGGCAAAACTCCCTGCAACCCCCCTGTACCCCACACCTTGCCAAGCTATACTGGTGTGAACCCATGGGACCCCACATCTTGCCAAGGTAAGCCAGTGAGATCCCCTCAGTATCCTACAAGGCCCCCCCATTACTTGTCACTCCTTGGCACCCCATAGTTCCTCCCCCAATCGCAGTCCTGAGATAAAAGGGGAAGCATGGTTCACATCTACTTTAGAGAGAAAGACAGGCCAGCTGGTTGGTGATCGCTCACTTGTGGAGCTGGACTTATCTGTATTTTCACTTAATGGTTGGAAATTGATTGTTTTTCTCTGTTTTTGACCCTCAAAGTGACTTATAGCCTTTCTCTTGGATTGCAAGATTTTACTTAAGATGTACTAGCCTTATTCCAAAGGGATGGGGACAGGGTTAGGTTAGTTACATAACAGGTAAGGTGAGTAAAACTCCCAACTGGCTGTTGTCAACACTCTTAGTGGACTGTATTTTAACAAATGCCTTTGGGAAGGAGTGAATTATGGTTGGTCCCCCAATCCCCACTTTTTGGACACACACATGCACTTCACATCTCTTGGCAGATGCATAAGCATCAACCATTTTTTGCCATTTAGATCAATTCTTTGAGGCCTCTTTACCTTCATGTCAATCTGATGCTGTTCTCTTCGGCCCTTTTTACACTGGTCGTAGTGCGCGTGGGGGGTTCGGTGTGCGCTGTGGTCTGTGAGGTGGGTGAGGGGAGGGTGTAGACAGGCACACATCCATGTACACCTACCTTCACCCATCAACACGCACGGAGCAACTGCCGTTTTCGCCAGTTGCTCCATGTGTGGGGGATGGCTAGTGGTGAGTGTAGATGGGTGTGTGTGGGAGCATGAATGTGCCCGCACACACTCACCATGGGATTTATATGGGTGGCACCCACGCATGAACACCCAGATTTCTTGTAAAAAGGGCCTAGACCTATCCGTTACTACCTACATCTCTCTTGGTCTTCTGACTCTCCTTTTACCTTTTTGGGCACAAGTGGTTTACCTGCTTTACAGGTATTGGTCCTTCCATTTTGACTCAACCATTTCACTCTTCTCCTAGCTACTTATGCTTGACAGCTCCATGTGATCTCTGGCCTCATCTTTCACATGGTCTTGCCACTTAACATTGGAACGATGTTGATGCTAACAACATCTTGCTATTGTGACTTCCTAAGTCTTGAGGTAGTGAAGTTGCCGTGTTGGTCCCAGTCAGAGATGGAGATAAAATAGTTAATATGAAATCGTTTATTGGACCAGTTTTTGGTGGCGAGAGCATGCAAGCTTTTGGGTCACACGCAGTCCTTCCTCAGACATATACCATGGGCCTGTCTCAGAGAGTGATGAGCCCCACATGTGTTGGAGGACATACCCTGGACATGATTTTGTGCACCGTCCTTGAGGCATGGAATCCGTTATTGGGGGAGGTGTCAACAGTGACCTTGTCATGGACGGATCGTTATCTCCTCCAGGCCGATAGTCCCTGGGAGGGTACAGAATCTGTTAGGTTATGGAACTAGAAAGGTTCTGGAATGCTCTAGGGGATATTCCCTCTGACTTCGATGGCCGCTCACTTGATGACCTCGTGACTGTGTGAAATTCTTTGTTGACGGAGGACATCGACCATGTGGCTCCCAGGCGTCCACTCCTGAATTGCTGACAACGCAGGTTGCGTTTGATACCGTTGATCGTGAGTTGTTGGTGACTTGGCTGCGGGACTGTTCTTGAATGTTTCCTCTTTCAGAGGATTCAGAGCTCTTGGATGCCCAGGTGGCGGCTGTGGTGAAGGGCACATTTTGCCAGTTACATCTGATATATTGACTTAGGCTGTATGTCTTGGACTCGGATCTGGCCACGATCATCCATGCTTTTATTACCTTGAGATTAGACTACTGTAACATGCTGTACGTAGGGCTACCCTTGGTGACGGTCCGGAGACTGCAGACGGTGCAGAATGTGGCGGCTCGTTTCCTGAAGGGGACGGACTGACGTAAGCACATTACTCCAGTGCTTCGTTCTTTACACTGGCTGCTGATAGTCTTCCGGGCCCAATTCAAGGTGTTGGTTTTGACCTTTAAAGCCCTCAACGGCCTGGGTCCCACCTACCTGCAGGACCACCTCACCCGTTGGATCCTGGATCGACCTCTTGTTGCTGGGGGAGCCCTCCTTGAGGTGTCCCGGGTGTCGACCATGAAGAGGGCATTTTCAGTGGCTGCACTGCAGCTGTGGAACTCCCTCCCGTTGGAGGTCCGCCTGGCTACTGACCTCCCCTCTTTCCGTAGACAGTATAAGACCTGGCTGTTCTGCCGGGTCTTTCCCGAGGGGGGTGGGTTGGGTTGGGTTGTGGGGGTAGGGTTTATTGTTTTTGTGTTGGGTTATTTTAATTATGGGGTGAAATTTTTTTGATTTTAATGGATTTTATTATATATTTTTAAATGTTGTTAGCTGCCCTGAGATGCTTGTAGCAGGAGGGGGTGGCATACAAATACAATCATAAATAAAATAAATAAATAAAAAGACATAACTACAGATCTTTGTATCAGGGCTTTTGGAATGAGAGCTGTGAGAGCTATCTCTCCTCCTAAAAACTTTTGTACAACCTCATCCTTAGTATTTGCCATTATGCATAGATCTTAGCCTGTGTTAGCATTTGTTTATCAACAGATTCTTGGTTTCCGCTCCATGGGCTTGATCTCATGTCCTTTGCATGGAGTGCACGGATTCTATCGGGACTTGAACGCATCGCCGTTATTGGAGAATTGTGTCATGCGGATCTGCGTGGGTCCCACGCACAGTGCACGAAGGAGAATTTGGGATTGTAGCCATTGTATTTAAATGTTTGAAATACCAGCAACTTTTTCTTTCTAACAGCACACTCCAGGTGATTGCTTATATATATTTTATACACACACACACACGTTTTTGCATTTGTTCAGTCCATAGTTACTTCTTACATGCCTATCTGTTCTGAAAGCTTGTATACACGCTATATACTTATACAAGTATATACTGTACAGCTATATACTATGTACAAGTACGTATGTACTATATACTTGTACACTGTCTATATGCTATACGACCTGAAAGCTTGTATTCTCGCCAACAGAAGTTAGTACTATAGAAGATGTCATCTGAACTACTTTATCTTCATCCATGAATAGCATTATGCTTAATCATGGAATGAATGAGTTCTTGATTTTAATTTGCTGTTTAACTGTCACTTAAATTGTGTGTTAGTAAATTCTCTGAGGTATGGATGGTTCTGTTTTGTGTCTATAACACTTAACACAAAGGGGATAAGTTGCTACTGCATTGCTCTATAATAAAGTACAGAACAAAGGACAAAAACAGAACACAGCCATTTTAATCAAATGGTTGGTTGTTTCTTTAAAAAGGGCAAATGTTAATAGTACCTTGCTCTCATGAGAGTAATTTTGGACTAAAATTTGCAGGGGATGCTGAAGTGTATAAGCTCTTCTCCCATATCTCTAGAATTGTGGAGGGGGAAGGGGGAAACTTACAGGGGACATCTGCTATAATTACTGCCATGCTTGTTCTTCAAAAAGGGAGAAAAATAAAACTTTTTCTTTCTAACAGCACACTCCAGGTGATTGCTTATATATATTTTACACACACACACACACACACACACGTTTTTGCATTTGTCATAAAGACTTGTCATAAAAACATAATGTATCGTGATTGTATTGTATCTGATAAGGCTACACTAGAGAGAGTGGTTGTCTTGCTGGTCTCAACGGTAAGGGATGGAGACACAGTAATTCAAATGATATCTTTTATTGGACCAACTTCTGGTGGTGAGAGTATGCAAGCTTTTGGGTCACACACGGAAACAGAATAGTCACTACCAATTTCTTTGGTGATACTCTGCATTGAAGGAGTCTGTCTGCTCTGAAAGAAATAAACAAGTGCCTTCAATTGGTAGCCACCTTTTTTCAATCAAACCTTTAATGATTTCAGCCAAAATTAGGGTGCATAAATTAAAATATACATAGAATATAGAGTATAAAACTCAAACCACCATTTGTTCAGTGGAACACATTTCTCTAGAATATTTGTATCCGTTTTACCTGGTCAGAGGACTGTATAGGTGTTTTTAAGAATAACTGCAATGGAAAAGTTAATTTACATGACTTAATATAATTTCTTTGAGAGACTGTTGATTGGTTGCAAGATCCTCTAATAAACATCTTACTCTAGCTGAAGAGGAGTTTATTGCTTAACAGGTCCAGACAGATTGCTGAGAGACAAGGTCCGGTACATACAGTTTCAATGCTGGGTTGAGGAGAATACTATGCTAGTTAGTTTTGCTTTTTCATGTTCATATTCTTTTAATGGTATGTTATATACAATGATTTAAACTTGCAAAGGAGATCAGGGTCAACAATCCCCCCTGTCTCTCCTGTTAACTTCATACGCCCACTCGGCTAGTTGGATATCAGAAGGTGAGGGGCGGGCCAGGAGGAATCAAAACCAGCCCCAACCCCAAATACTTCAGGAGGTCCAATCACAGGAGGAACAGCGCTCTGTACCCCCGGGGTCGGAGGATGCGCTGTGTGGTTCTGTGGAGCAGTGCACCCAAGAGGAGAGACCCCAGGGGGAAGTAGTAGAAGTAATAGAAGTAGAAACAGAGGAACGAATCTCCTTGAGAAGATCCATCCAGGTAGATTTGACACTAACTGAGTCAGTAACCCTGGCAGCCGCCTCTGGGGGAGTAGCTTTGGGGAATTCTGGTGCTGGCCAAACTACAGATATTGTAGTAAGGCCGGAGAGGATACGAAGCCCTTCTATAGCCAGGGTCTTGAGACAGCGTCCGAGACCCCCCTTAAAACAATGACAAGGGGCCAAGCCAGGTGTTACGATTACCATCAGTTCTTGGAACATATCTGGCTGGGAGACGCATAGAGCTGACCCCGAATTTTGTGGTTTCTTATATCAGAACGATATAATTCTACTCCAAGAGACCTGACTAACTACGCCCCCCTCCCAGGATAAGTGGAGGGACTTTGAGAGTTTCTGGATAAATGCTTTACCCTTGGAGGTGCAGGGACGTCCGAGTGGGGGATTGGCACTGCTAGTAGCTTCCTCCCTGAGGGTTGCTGTGAAACAAATCAGTAGTATTAAGGCCTATTTTGCTCTTTTCCTTTGCCAATTCCTTGATGGATTAGAGATTCTATTGGGAATAGTATATGTGCCCCCAGAATACTCATCCTATTACTCCTCGGATATCTGGCCTTTAATTACGGCTCAGGTCATAGAAGCAGAAGTTCGCTTCCCAGAAGCCTTGTTAGTGTTGGGAGGTGACTTCAATGCAAGACTGGGAGATCCTGCCTCTCAGTTAACACCTCTCAAGCTAGATAACTCAATGGAGTTGTGTTATGTTCCAATCCGTCATTCCAGGGACAAGGTAGTGGGACCAAGGAAGGACAAAATGGATGCCCTTATTGTTGACCTAGATGTCAGAATAATAAATGGCCGTACACAGAAAGACCTGGTAGGTAATTTTACTTATAATTCTTTGTTGGGGTCCAGTGTTCTAGATTTATTTTTGATCTCGCTCCCTTTCTTCTATATGGTGGAGGAATTTGAGGTGATTCTTATACCTGTATCAAACCATTCACCCATAAGGTTAACTCCTGAGGGGAGACGAGGAAGCAAAGTCTGGGTGATATTGACGGGACCCTGGTGAGGAGAAGAACTAAATGGTCTGAGGATTTAAGAGCTCGGACGATAGAGCTTTTGAACTCTTCTTTGGTAAAGCAAATGGGGAACACTATTAAAAAACTAGAACATGATACCATACAGTGTTATGAGGAGATGATGCACCTCCTGCTTTCTACCCAGATTGTTTCAGACGAGAAGAATGCGCCAGGAAATTATACCCCGCGTTGGTTTGATGCTGAATGCCGATATGTAAGAGCACAGCTAAGGAAAACATAAAAGGTACAATACCCACCCACCCAAAACTGGAGAGCGGGAGATAGGACTACTACTCTATGCTGATGATACAGTGATTATTTCCCAGTCTTTGGTAGGGATGAGGCGAGCATTGGAGGCCTTTGGGGAATACTGCCGGTTAGAGCTATTATCTATAAATTTCACCAAAACTAAAGTATTGGTGGCAGGCTCTAAAGGAATTCATAAGAAACACCGCTGGGTCATCCAGGAGACTCAGATAGAGCAGGTGAAGGCCTTTAAATACCTGGGTGTGATAATATCTGCCAGCGGTAGCTGGAAAGCCCACTATGATGCCGCAATGGCTCAGGCCAGTCGAACAGCTGCGGCTATCTCCAAATTCTACTTCGGCAAAGGAGGCCGACTTGCCCTCCCAGCCTTGAAACTCTTTAAGGCCAAGGTAACTAGCCAGCTACTGTATGCATCCCCGATATGGGGCCTGGGATATAGTTCTAAACTCGAAACCCTGCAAAATACTTTCCTGTGGACAATTTTGGGAGCTCCCCGTGGAACTCCACAGGTAATTCTGAGAGCAGAATCTTGTGTCCCTCCTTTAGAAGTGTATGCTACTTTATATCGACTTAGCTTTTGGCTTAAGAAACTACTTTTTCCTAGCCCCAACACTAGACTATTCAATGAAACAATTGCAATCGGGTTAGGAAGTAGCTGGATACAGGGATTTAACCAAGAAATTGCCAGATTGGGGTTTGCCTGTTTAGATCTGGAAAGATTGGGGTGGGCGGCATGTAAGGAACTTGTTTATAAATGGGTTTGGGATCAGGCAGCCCAATCAGAAAACGCCCTAAGAGGAGCCCAGGAGGTGGCGCCCCAGTTTAATGATTATTACTCCTTATCCAACTTCCAGAGACGCAATCACTATTACCTGTTTGTCTGGCAGGATGCTAGTATTAGATCTGCTTTTTTCAGGATGAGGGCCAATGTGTTTCCCTCAGTCATGCTGGAAGGCCGATACGCCAGGACTCCTTGGGACCAGCGTATCTGCGATATGTGCCAGCAGGGGGAGGTAGATACCCCAATCCATATAATTTTCCACTGCCCGGCATTTGATGGCCTAAGAATCAGGCATTTGAAGAAACATTTTGAGAAGGGGCAACCAACCAGATGCTGAACAAACTATTATGCCCCATTGACTCAGAATGGTCTAGGGCTGTAGCCAATTTTTGTAGGGCGGTGGCTTATATTAGGAATACATCCCCTCCCTTCCAGAACTGCCAGGAGTGAGGTAATGGTATGCCAGGGGCACGGAAGACTGGGGATATTCTCCCAAGGTGGCAGTAACCCCCCCTGTATTGACCTGAGATGCAAAACATGGAATAATCTTATGCCAATTCTAGTTACATAGGTATCTCCCACTGAACAGGAGTTTGATGGCTATCAGGAGTCGAGATGAGATTGGTGGGGGGGGACCTGTGAGCAGCTCCTACCCCTGAGACTATTCTGACGAGGAAGACGGGAAATTTAGCAGTTAGGGTATTATTGTATATTGTTGGCAATAGCGGAAGCTAAGCCGTAATAAATTATTATTATTATTATTAAACAAACTCATAAACAAACAAACTTGCAAACTTAAGTGTCAGTCTGTGGTGGTAGTGACTCTGTGGCATAGTGTGAGTTAGTAGTTGATGCACACAAACTAAACAAGCCTCTTTAGAAAGAGGCTTTTCTTCAGTGTGCTAAAACAACTTGTGGTTTTACAGGCTGTGAAATCTAAGCTCTTCAAACTGTCTTGCATATGATTCCTGTAAACTGTTCCCTTGTGCACCACTTTAGATCATTGTTAAACACCAGTCATATGGTACCCTGATTGACATTTATTTGCTAAAAGTAATGTCTTGCACTGTGCTTTAAGTATACTTTAAGTATACTAGTCATTAGGATCAGATTTTTTATTTGTAGTATAAAATTAAAACTAAGAAAGGGGGATAGTGCCACATTCTTGGTTAATCAAGAGGTATTGTCTTTTGCATCATAGGAACACTAGAATCTCCCTACATTTTGGTGGTTCTTTTCTCTTAATTCTAATTGGATTCTTTTTTATAATTTCTGTATACTGGCACTGTTTTCAGCAGTTTTCCAGTTCAGCAGTTGGGTGTTTTGCATGTGGATCGAGTGGTAACAAAGAATTGAATAAGCTTCAGAGAATGCCTTCAGTTGCCTTCAATGATTGTTATTATTGATGGTTTTAAATTGTTTTTATGTACTATATTTTTATTGTTGGAAGCTGCCCCGAGCTGTTTGTAGGAGGGGTGGGGTAAAAATCTATAAAATAAAAAATAAATATTTTTTTTTACTTTTTGGCAAGCCATTTGTGAGCAAGCGTAACAATATACCATGGAACAACACAATAGTCAGTCTGTCTCTTCCATCACCAGTTTTGATAGGGAGTATATTCTTCTTTCTCTATTAGGGCTTTCTCACGTGCGTTAACATGCGCTTGTCGGTGCTGCGAGGAAGTCCAAGACTCAAAAGACCAGCAGTTTCCGTCTTGTGAGAATGGCAGAAATGTAGATTTTTGCCTACAAATGTGCTCGTCTGGCTGAGTAATAATTTTGCTTTTTCATGTTCGTATTCTTGTAGGGATTTAATGATACATTATATACAATGATTTAAATTTGCAAAATTAGTCAGTGTCAGTCTGTGATAGTAATGACTCTGTGCATAGTGTGAGTAAGTAGTTGATGCACACAAATTAACATGCATCTTTAGAAAGAGTACTCTGCTGGACGTCCATGTTTACAGGCAAAGTTCTGCATTTCTGCCATTCTCACGAGATGAAAGCTACGGGTCTTTTGAGACACAGACTTGTTGCGGCACCGACAAGTGCATATTGAGAGAGCAGTCCTTTCTGTGCTGCTTTGATATTGAAAACTAGGAATCTTCCAAAATGACTGTTGTTTTTTTTTTTAAATTAAACCTCAGCTGGGTGGCTGAGTAAGTCAAAGTGCTAAACATGCTATTGCATGTCTTGTGCAATTCTTTCACTCAGTGCAGGCTCTATTGAGTCAGATTTTGTTGTTTGGTAGAGTTGCTTCTCTATGAACCATACTGAGCTAAACATTAATAAAACTAGCATGTAAGTCTACACCAAATCTAGAATCTGGGCTGGTAGTTAATGTTTCATTCTTTACAATGAGCTGCATTCTGTTTTATAGGGGCTAGTTCTTCCCTAGTAAGGAGACCATGAAAGTACTTTGATCTGTCCACCTTGAAAACTTCATTTTTTAGTGGTCACTGAAGAGTGATCTAAAACTAATATCTGTTTCTTTGGCTGAGAATGTCTTGGATATAAAAAGTTGGGTTTCTCATAAAGTTTCCACTGGAAACAAGGATTTCCTGTGAAGCAACCACTCATGGTAACTTTGTTTTACAGAAAAGTGCAAATAACCTGAATCACAGTGGAAATGGGCAGCTCAATTCTCAAAGCAGTCGGACATAGCCCCATTGGTGTGAAATGACTGGTGGTGGTCTGGAAATGTGCATTGAGGATTAGAGGTTAAAGCTCATTCTTGCAGTAGGAAGCATCTCGTTGCTAGAAGGATCAGTTTAAATTTGGGAGTGTTTCATAACATCAAAAGTTAACTTTATACTACTTTTTTTTAGTTTTAAAACCATCAATACACCAAAATAGCCCTAAGTCTTGAATGGATTATGATTATTCATGAAGCAAGGCTTGCTTTGATGTTTGTATATTTTCTATACCTTCTGCTTGCTTTATTTTGCAATCACTGAAGTGATCTTTTGTCTCATACACATGTACATATACATATTCTATAGTATTCTTAGGTGCAAAACCACAAGAAGGGCATAATTTTTATGAATAAAATAGTCTTTGGCAGCAAGGACTTATACCCAAGTCTTCCAGACTGTGGGTAGCATCTGTATTGATGGTTCTGTCTGATATGAGCTATACTTTGAATGCCTTTGTTGCTTTTTGGAGTAACAGGATAATATTTAAGTCTCAAAATGGGATGTTGCAGGCAAAAAGTTTCTGAATCATGGATTTATACAACCTGATAAGAGGCCATGATTCTTAGCCCAGCTTCCCTTCTAGTTCAAGAGAAAACACCATTGAACTATTTAATATATTTTTACCTGAGCCTTCCCTGTTAGAAGATTTTTATTTATTTTTATATATTGTAAGCCAACCTGAGCCTATCTCCCCGCACCCCAATAAACCTTGGCTCAAACCTATCCCTGCCTGCAAAATGCCTGGCCAAACAAAAAAGACTTGCATCTCTTCTGGAAGATGAGCAGGCTCAGGCAGATCCCCAAGGGGAGGTAAGCCCATAATGATGAGGCACCCACCAGGACTGCTTCCCCGCATGCCCTTCTTGTGAAAACTTCAAGGGCAGATGGTACCTACAAGATGGTACTCCCGATTGATCTCGGAGGCTGCAATTGGAAATAAGAGAAGAGGTGGTCTTTCAGATACCTGGAGCCCAAGCTGTTTAGGGCTTTATAGGTCAAAACCAGCACCTTGAATCCTGCCCAGAAACCTATTGGTAGCCAGCAGACTCTGGAGCACTGGTGTAATGTGCTTCTGGTGACCTGCCCCTGACAGGAGGGCTGCCACGTTCTGCAGCTTCTGAACAGTCATCAAGAAAAGCCCCATGCAGTAGTGCATTGCAGTAGTCTAGCCTTGAGGTTAAGAAGGCATGGATGATGGTGGCCAAATATGAATCTGATTAAAAAAAGGTTGCAGCCTTCTCACCAGATGAAAATGGTGAAAAATGCTCCTGGCCACTGCCACAACCTGCCAGTCCAGGTGCAGCAGTGGATCCAGGAATACCCAATGCTGTGAACCTGATTGACCAGAGGCTGAACACCATCCGTAACAGGAGTTGCTGTATGCCCCAGGTCATAATGCCAGCCAACCGTCATCACCTCAGTCTTGTCTGGATTCAGCTTCAGTCGGCTCGCCTGCATCCAGTCCCCAACAGCAACCAGGCACTGGGTAAGCATTGACATTGCAAGACCTGGGTCAGATGAAAAAAAGAGAGTTTGGTGTCCATCAGCATACTGTGCTGGCACTTCACTCCAAATCTCCAAACAATCTTGCTCATGGATCTCAGATACATATTGAACAGGAGTGGGGACAAGAATGGAGCTTCCGAGGGCATGATGAGCCAGCAGCCTCTGAGTTCTCCCAGACAGGAATGAGCAGAAACACTCAAGAGCCGTCTTACGTGCTAGGTCATGCAGCCTTGTCAACAACATCCCACAATCAACTATGTCAAAAGCTGCCGAAAGATCTAACAAAATTAACAGGGTACATTTACCCTTGTCTATTTCCAAACGGAGATTGTCAGCCAAGGCCACAAGCACAGTCTTAATGCCATGCCCAGGTCAAAATCTTAATGGACAGGAGTCCAGGAATCTAATAGTATCGAGAGGCACCTGAAGCTGTGAGGCAACCACCTGTTCAGTAACCTTCCCTAAAAGGAAACATTAGAGATGGGGCAATAGTTGGCAGGGGTGTCTACATCAAGAAATGGTTTCTTGAGCAGGGGTTGGACAAGCGCAGTTTTGAGGCTATCTGGCATCCTGCCCTCCCAAAGGGAGGCATTGACAGCCCCAACATCTCCTGGCTAGCTTTCACCAGCCAGGATAGGCATGAATCTAGTTCACATCTGGTCACCTGCACAACTCCAAGCTCAGCCTGCATCAGTGGGCGAGACTAATTGAAGCTGATCCAAGCAAACCGGACAGGACTGAGCCTCCCCAACCCTGAACTCTGACTCTCCACCCAAACTGGCAGTTCCCAAGTCACGCCAAATATGAGTGAATTTATCTGCAATGTAGGTGGCAAACTCGTCACTGTGGGCAGCTAATGACTCTTAACTCCAGGTGGAGAGAGCTAGAATTTAAAGGTTCAAATTTATTAAAAGGGACCAGCTTCCGCCGTGGCTAAAAATATAAGATAAAAAACACACAATAAAATTATATCACATAGGATATCAAAGAACAGACAACTATATCAGGGAAAGAATCATAGTTGAATCAGTGGATGCTTAGATCTTATACATTCAGCTTTTTAAGCAAACAAGACCAACCTAGAGATAACATTGGGGCCTTTATTTTGGAATAACCAAGTTGTCTTTTCCCTGTTAAGGCAGCCTTTGAATCCTGATCTTCAGATTTCTTCAAAGTTCTGCCACCTGACCTACTGAAGCTATAGTATCTGTTTTTTCAAGTCAGCCACTGGAGAAGAAATCTGCATATCCAGTAAGTTAAGCAACTCTTTGCTAGACTGCTGTAGCAACATTAGCATTGTGACAGGGTAGCTAAACTCTGGAAAATAATGTTAAAAGTCCTGGATTCTATCCTTTGCTGTGCTCTTTCATACTTCAATCTGTTTACAAGATAAGGGACCCATACCCTTACAAATTACCCACCCTGCAGAGCATTTTGTTTTTGTTTAAATAAAAGAAGAGTGAAAGCACCGCTAGGAGAAGCAAGAATCAAATTCATAACCTCTTGTGTCCTTTTTATAGAGGTTGGTCTCTCTCTCTCTCTCTCTGTGTCTGTCTGTCTGTCTGTCTGTCTGTGAGAAGTGCCAAAAGTAAGTATAGAATTGTCCACTTCTTCCTATATGATGTCTGCTTCATTCCTCCCTGGTTTTATGCCTGCAGTGCAATAGCATTTGGTGGTTCTAAGCCACAGAAGCCATTTCCAATACGATCTGCAAATTCACTATTTCATCTGAGGCTCATTCTAATGGGTAGAGCCTTCTTGTGTGTGTTAACATGCACCCGCTGATGCCATGGGCAAACCCAGGACCCAAAAGAGAGAGAGCTCCTGCCTCACGAAAATGGTGGAAACGCGTACCCCTGCCAGCAAACAGGGAAGGGGTACGCCTAGCAGGGCAGGGAAAAGTACTCTGACAGACATGCACGCCCGCTGGCAAAGGTCTGCCACCCCTCGAGATGGAAGCCACGCGCCCCCCGAGCCACAGACTCCCGTGCGACGCCGACAGGTGTGCATCAACGCATGTGAGAAAAGTAAACGCCCTATGGCTCTGCCCATCCCAGTGTTACAAGTTAAATTTATTATGGCTATTTGCCTTTTATAATATAAAATAATACAAACATCAAGAATAAAAGGAAAAAGTACAAAATACAGCACATTAGAACAACCTTTTCCTTAAACGCAAAGCAGATAAAACGTATAAAGCCAAAGCTTTCAATACAGTAACATCTTTTAAAGCCAACAGAAATACAATCTTCTGTTCTTGAGAGAGACAATTTCCCCTCAGAAAGAGGAGATAACCAACTCAACTCATAATAAGGGCAAAAAACCAAAACATGCTCAAGTGACTCCACCTCATCCAGAAAACAGGAACACAGTCTGTTAGAATATTCAACCTGGAGAGCTCTACCTATAGTGACAGCTGATTCATACAGCTGAAACCAAACAAGGGTCAGCGTTCTATGCAATTGAAAATTCGGCAATTGTATAAGTACAGTTCTAAAAATTTGTTTTAACCTGAGAGTACTAGGGAGCTAGCTTGTTAGTTGCAACCCTTGATAGCTCCTCCGTAGAAATCTCCAATAGCTGCTGTTTAATATCATTTACTAGCTGCCTTTGATTAGATGATAGGCAAAAATCCAGAGAAAAACCAATACTAGAAAGGAGTTTGGATACCTCTTCACCACCAATATTTCTTACTCCCCGCATGTCTAATTTGTTCAACCAGACACTTACATGGCAATCGAATAGGGTTCATGTGGCAAAGCTCGTTCCAATAGCATAAAACCCTAGTTTTAGCCAGAACAAAAATCAAGTTGAGTCCTGTTTCTGCACGAAGCATTGATACTAGCGTAGGTACAGGTACCCCCAATAAACCTCTAATCTATTTTCGGTCCCATTTGAATGGCAGGGGAAACAAATCTCCGAACCTGGGCACCATAAAGAATATGTGGTAATACTTTAGCTTTGAAAACCTCAAGTGCAGATGACACGCCCGGGCATTTAGAAGATTTATATAGTCGTAAAATCCCAGCAACAGAGCTGCTGGCTTTCCCTACCAAAGCTTTCTTATGGCCCAGGAGCCAGAAGCTGAAAAACATACTCCTAAATAAACATATTTAGAAACCTGGGGTAAGCAATGTTCACCTAAGGACCATTTATACTGAGAGCTATTGCGGCCAGAGCAGATCACCTGTGATTTTAATGGATTCACAATCATATTATTCTCAGTGCAATAATGGTGCACGTGGTTCAGATAATTCTGTAGGTCTTGCTGAGTCTGCAATATCAAAAGTACATAATCTGCGTACATGAGAATGGCTGAGAATCTATTCCTGATCTTAGGAGGTGTTTAAACTGGCCAGATCATTGATAACGAGGAGTTTGTTTGCTACCATCATATCGTCCGCAAAGTCAAGTCCAGCTGGGCTTTTCCAGGTGGTGAAAGGACTCGTCAGTCCGGCCTCTCTCCGCCTGGAACTGGATTCTTCCAGTGGTTGCTGTGACATAATTATCGACTATTTTGTGGATAAAATCACTTGTATCCACCACAACTTTGATGCCACGTTTGATGCAGTGGATGTGCTCGAGGCTATGAATGCCCCATCTGGTCCAGTTTTGTGGAATCACTCTCAGCAGGTGTTGTCCACTGATGCGGTGGAGTTGCTGGGGGCTGTGAGGGCCACAATGTGTGAACTTGATCCTTGCCTGTCTTGGCTGGTGAAGACCAGCCGGGAGACATTGGGGCCATTTCTGGCAGGGGTGGTAAATGCCTTCTTTATGGAGGACAGGGTCATGGGGTGTTTGAAGGAAGCTGTGGTGCGGCCCTTGCTCAAGAAACCATCTCTTGACATTGACTCCCTTGCCAGTGATCAGCCAGTCTGTAACGGTCCCTTTTTAGGGAAGGTTATTGAACGGGCAGTGGCCCAGCAGCTCCAGGGGCATCTAGATCGCATCAGTTTCCTTGACCCCTCACAGTCAGGCTTTCCTCCTGGGTATGGCACTGAAACTGTGCTTGTTGATGATCTGTGCTGAGAGTTGGACTGGGGTTGGTCTACTCTCTTGAGTCTGTTAGATCTTTCAGCAGCGTTTGACACAGTTGACCATGTTGGTGAGATGTTGGTGAATCGCCTGTGGGACTATTCTTGAATGGTTCCACTCGTTCCTGGACGGGAGATCTCAACGTGTGGTATTGGGGGATTGCACATCTCCCCCTCCCCCCCCCCCCAGGCCCTTATGTGTGGAGTCTCTCAGGGTTCCATTCTGTCCCCTCTCCTGTTCAATATGTATATGCAGCCGCTGGGTGAGATTGTGAAAGGATTTGGATTTCGGTGGACACCCAGCGTTACCTCTCGTTTTCATCTGACCCAGGCCCGGCAGTCTTCGTGTTTGCCTGGTGTCTGACTGCAGTGGGGGATTGGATGAGGATGAGTCAACTGAAACTGAATCCTGACAAGACGGAGGTGGTGATGATGGGTAGGGGCGAGGAAGTGGAGGCCCCCCATCATTGATTAGGTGCATTCCTCCTTAGTCCCTCAGATTTGGAACCTTGGAGTTCTCCTCGATTTGCAGCTCCGTCTAGATGATCAACCAGCAGACGTGGTGAGGAGTGACAATCCGGAGACTACGGCTGGTCCATAATGTGGTAGCCTGCCTCCTTATGGGAACGGGTCCCCGAGAGCACAGCGAGTGCTCCGATCTCTGCACTGGCTGCCTATAGTCTTCCGGGTTAGATTCAAGGTGTTGGTTATTACCTTTAAAGCCCTATAAAGCCTGGGTCCCACTTAACTGCAGGACTGCCTCACCCCTTGTGTCCTAGTTTGGCCCCTGTGGTTGGCTGGGGACGCCTGCTTGGAGGTCTCCTGGGTGGCTACGTTCGAACAGGCATTCTTGGTGGCTGCGCTGTGGCTACGAATTCTCTCTCTGGAGAGATTTGTCTCTCTCCAGATCTCCCCTCCTTCTGCAAGCAATGTAAAACCTGGATATTTCACCAGGCATTTGGCAAGGGGGATGGGTAGTGGGTGAGGGGTTTTGCTTTTAGTTTAAGGGTACTGGCTTGTTTTTTTCCGGGCCTCTATTATTGTTGGCTTTAATGTGTTTTATTGGATGTTTTAATAGGTTTTATATTTGTTATATGTTGTCAACCACCCCGGGCTGCCATTAGGCAGGGAGGGGCAGTATAGAAGAAATATTAATGAATAAATAAATAGAGACACAAAAGCAGGGGAGCCAAAAGACATCCCTGCCTTACTGCTAGATTGATTGGAAAAAAACTTAGAGAGATCTCCCTCATTATCAAGTCTCATAGCAGCTTGTTTATTAAAATGCAGCTGTATAATCATTTCCAACAAATGACGATTAATACCCGTTCCAACCAACTTCATCCAGAGCTTTCCTCTGTCTACTGAATCAAATGCTTTAGAGAAGTCAATAAAGGCAACGTACAACTTACTACCTCTAGCCAAAACATATTTCTCTACTAAATGCGTTAGGACAAAGCAGTTATCTATCACTGATAGACCTTGATGGAAGCCTGACTGTTGGGCAAGTCAGACACTAGATACCTTTGATAAACCAGATTGTCTTTACAGATCACTGCCACTCTGCCCCACTAGTGAGGCTAATTCAGCTCCTTTTATCAGAGGGAGTGTGGTGGTGGTTAATGTCCAAAGAGAAGCTCTGTCCTGACAATCCCTTTTGGAAGAATAGTGGGGATGACATGGAGGCTATGAAATTTGGGAATGGATGCAGGGAGTTTAATAGGAAAAGCAGGATAAACTTCATTGAGTACAGATGCTAAAGCCCATAAGGAAGGAGAGTAGCTTATAAGTAAGTTCTAATGAGTGGCTTTAAAATACTGTAGGAAGTGTTGCCTTCCAAGACTTGTCTCCACAAAGTGGTGGCTTTATGTCAAGGAGCCCTTGTTTGACTTTGGATGTTTTCCTGGACCCTCTGCAGCTTGACCGATTGACGGCTGAAGCCATCTCTACACTAGTACTGCTAATGTTGCCAGCCTGGCTCACCAAAATTGTTAAAGGCAAAAACCTATCACCTCCCTTTAGTATAGACAAGTCTGTGAAGTCAGTAGTACTCTTCTAGTTCATGTTCAGGGAGTCCAAGTACCACATTGAAGTCCTCCCTGAACTGAAATACTCCCTCTTTCCTCTTACAGATGTAACCAAGCTGTGAACTTCACCAGGGTTACAGCATGAATCCTAGAAATTTTATCCCATTAACACAGACAGAATTAAAGTACTTTACTACCAAAGATGCCTAATGCTCTAGTCATCCTGTAGAAGTAGGTAAAGATCGGGGACAGTTGTTCACTGCATTTTCCCCGTTGGCAGCAATGGGGAGAACGCAGTGAACGTGGATCCTTGGTTACTATAGTATTGTATCATGTTGTTTCTCTAGTACAAACAGCATGTGGAATTGATGCTATTACTCTTTCAGCTAAGAGGGAATGAGGGATGTAGTTCATGTGACAGCCTCGAGTGAAGTCAGTGTTCACTTTCTTCATAAATCTTTGAGATCTCTTAGCA
This sequence comes from Sphenodon punctatus, assembly GCA_003113815.1. Classification (NCBI taxonomy): domain Eukaryota; kingdom Metazoa; phylum Chordata; class Lepidosauria; order Sphenodontia; family Sphenodontidae; genus Sphenodon; species Sphenodon punctatus. The sequence goes on along the minus strand of QEPC01014266.1, from coordinate 1,871,643 downwards.
AAGCAAGGAAAAGGAAGACCTTAAATTTTAAACTATAAAGGAAGGAAAAACGTAAGGTTTTGAGCCACCTCTATACTTAAGGGGGAAATTGTGTTTGTCTAGCTTGAGTTCAAATCCTGGAATTCAAATTAGTGAAACATTATAAAGGGAAAACTGTCTAGGTCAAGCTTAAATTTACCTTGATTACCTAAAACACCATTTTTCTAGTGTAGCAGGAAAATGCAACTACTCCTCTTCGAAGCAGGAAGCAGACTGTATGGTCTGTAGCAAGTAATGAGTTATTGACTAAAAATAGAAAATAATTAATAGTAAAGATGAATCTAGATGTTAGTATGTAAAAGTGCCATTTTGGCTACGTTTTGAAAATATTACCAGCAGCTGAAGCTATGAAATGTTTCTTCTGCTTCATTCAGCCAACTTCTATGTAGCATAGTCTCAGCCATTTAAACTTCTGATGTTACTGGATGGGAAAGAAACGTAAGGAATACTAGGCCTAAATGTCTCTGAAAAGCTCCAGATTTGTGGGTAATTGTCTGTTACACCCTTTAAGCCAGGGTATTTTTGGTTATGCACTATTAGTAACTCCAAATTCCTGTAGAGGACTTCCAAATCATTGAATGTATTTTTCAGATTAACCATAAGTGGTGGAAATTTGCAAGGGTTTTTCATCTACAAATGTTATTTCCAGCTCTAAAACTGTTCAGCTGGAAAAAAGCTAAATTCCTTTCTTTGTCCCATCTCTTAGTCTACAAAGGATCAGAGACTCGTGTATTCTGGCAGACTGCTTCCTGATCATCTGCAGCTGAAAGATATTCTCAGAAAAGTAAGCTTTACACCATATGTCTTGAACAAAGCCACTGGGTGGAAAATAAGGTGCTCTGTAGATTTATACTGTTTAATGTCTAATATTTCATTGATCCATTGGAATGGAGCAACTTATCAAGCATATAGCACCAAGGTGAATCTGAAATCAGTTTAACTGTAGGTGATTTCAGACGTTACGGCCGGCAGCATTGACCCTGGGCCGTGGGGTGGTTCAGACCCCGGGCGAGGGTGAAGGGGTGCGCCAACAGACGTTCGCCCCTTTGCCCCCGGCCGTGGGGACCGCCAAACCACGGCCCAGGGTCAATGCTGCCGCCGTAACGTCTGTTGTGCAACCTCCCCCCCCCCCAGGGGGCGGGACCGTGCGATGCAGCGTGCAGCTGCACGTCCCTGCCCCCTGCGCTTCCCGGCTGCCCACCCTCCCCGAGACAGGCAGCCGCAGCGGCCTATCTAGCCGCTGCCGCCGCCCGCTGCCAGGACTCCAGAACGCGGTGAAGGTAAGGTAACAGACGTTACTTTTCCTTCACCACGTTCCGGATTCCCCCTAACCACGCTTCGTTTGCCGCCGTGGTGTGGGAGGACAAAGCGTGGTTAGGTTCACCGTGGGGGGTGGTTGACTCAGGTGAACATCTGGATGCATGCAAACAGACGTTCACCTCCGTTCACACCCCCCACCCCCGCGGTTCACTGAGGTGATTTCAGACAAATGTAACGTCTGAAATCACCCTGTGTGTCTGTCTGTCTGTCTGTCAAATCTAGTGTTTTTGAGGGACTAGCAGAAGCTTGCAATGAAGGGATAGAAAGGATCAGTGCAAAGTATTCTAACACAAAGTAGTAGCATGCAGAGTAGAATTACTGTGCTTAGGTTTTTGACATAGTTAACAGCACTGTTAGCAGCTAGTGTGTGTTTAATTGCAGAAGTAGTAGAATTGGATCATGCATACACGCCACAATATTGTGTGTTTTATGATGGTCTGAGAACAATCCATTGCAGAGCTTGGACATAAATAAGAGCTCTGCAAACAAACAGGATAGTACATGGTAATTTATATGTAGAAGTCTTTTATGTAGGAAGATCTGCATCTGTGAAACAGATCTCTCTGCATAATATACTGTCTGCTATCCAGGTTTAAATTTTAAAAAATAGTTGCTGTCAGGCAAACTTCTTTGCTAGTGAAAGCTTGATGATACTAGCTGGGTTGATGCACACTTTTTTGCCTCTGCTGGTTCATTTTAGTAAACTTTAATAATTCTTTTAAACTGCGTTTTATAGTTCCTCTAATTTAATATTAAATTTGAGCCCAAGCCTTGAACAGCAAAAGCTAGTACATTTTAGTACTTGTCATCTGAATGTAGGAAATTCAGAATTCCAGACAGAGAGAGTATGCTGATCTTCCAGTGCCACTAGGCAATGGGAACTTGACTGTATTAAAGTAATGTAGTAGTAATAAGGAAAATCCTATGTTGTACAGATTATGTACCAAGAACTCTGAACAAGAAGTTTGAATCTTGCCTGCAGCGCAAACTGTAATGAATCTCGTATAATGACGTATCTTTTTATGGTCTATTGCAAGATCTATATTTTTGAGGTTGAGCTGCACCGAAAGTTGAACCTATTCAAACTTTTGGTTAAAACTATGCCTGGTATTCTGAAGAGAAAGTGTCATGTTAAAATGCACTGCCAGTCTTCTCTTCTGAAGGTTTTTTTTTAGGGTTTGGTTTGCTGCTGCTTTTAAAATGTATTTATTTTATTTTGTTTTAAAAACAAGCAGCAAACCCAACCCTAAATTACAGTTGTCAAATACATGTAAACACAGCTAAATCTTTGTCGTTGTGATGAGCAGTACTTGGAAATGGGATAGATAACACAGAGTTTGAGAAGTGTGGTAGCAGTCCACAAGATACAAGTCCTGGATACAGTAAAATTGGCATGGCTTTAGGGTGGCATTTACTGCTGGCCCTCTACCCCAAAGCAGGGGATATTAATATAACTTGACCTTGTGCTATCTTGGTTTAAAAACCTCAGCCTCTTAGAACCATTATGTCTCTCCTGATCAAATGGTGGTTGAAATGTATTGGATCGCTTGGATCTGATATAATGCCATCAAATTTACTTGGGTTACAACTAGGGTAATTGCAAGACAGCGAGATGTATCTTTGCATGCAGCTTCTTTTGTATTTCATTTTTCTTTCGTATCATAAAAATTGTCTACATCTGTTTGAGGAAAAACTTGAATCTTTTTTTTTAATCATTGTTTACTCACTACCTTAGTTGTTAAAAATGTGCTGACTCTTTGCTGTGAAAAGCTCCAGTATTTCTGTGGCTTGTAGATTTCTTTGCTTTGTGGCAGGCTGTTATTTTTGCCCATATATCCTATTTTCACTACACATATCCAACCCATCATATCTGCTTGGAGAAAAGCTCATAAACATACCACAACACTCTGTGGGCCTTTGCTTATGAAAATAATGGATAGTTAGTTACCTTCTTCTGTATATCAGATTGGTCTAGGTAAGGCACTGGTTCACCCCTGTATGATGTACACGGAGAGCGGCTGAGATTTGGGGATATGTTTAGAAGCTTTTAATTTAGAAAAGGGTTGGAATTTGGTGTGAAGAGGGAGGATAGAAGGATGAAATAAAAACAAAAGTGTGAGGTGAGGCTGAAACTCTCTTTTCAACTCTTCCCCAGTTTCATAAACTCAATAATAGTAGATATTTAAAATGGAGAAGCTATATATGTCACAGCTTCTAATACTCCTTTGCTTTAGTAGTTTCCCGCTGGGGATTGCTGAATGTATCAAATTTTCTTCTGGCTTATTGCTGTCTTATATTGAACGTTGTCGTCTGGCCTAAATCAGGAGTGGAGAACCTCAGATCTGTGGGCCAAGTTTGGCCACTGGATGTTTATTTGGTTCTTTTCTAGTTCCTAGATCTGGCCCATGGATCCTATCCTTACCCTCAAGCACTGCAAGAGTGAGCTTGGAGGAAGGGGGCAGAGATGAGGGTATGCGTTGAAGGACAGGGGATGGAATCATGGCACATAAATCCATGATCTGGACCCTCTCTTTCCTCCCTCAGCCTGAGCACATACCCCTTAAGCGCCCCTGCTCCAGCTACTATATGGGCCTGTGGAGATTGTATTGCTTTTTCAAAGAGCCCTGTGGCCTCAACTATTAGAGGCCATATGGCCCCAGACCTTGCCTCATTTCGGCGACAGTGCAAGACCTGGCTGTTCCGCCAAGCCTTTGGTGAGGGAGGTGGGTGAAGGGGAGTGGGGGGGGGGGGCAAGGATGCGTGTGTTATTTTCTTTTACGCCTCCCTTTTATGTATTTTATGTATAGTTTTAAATTTTTTTAATTTTTGTAAACCTCCTCGAGCTGCTTAGGCAGGAAAGGTAGGATATAAATGTTGGAAATAAATATGACGTGAGATGTCTTGGGACATCATGAACTTGTGCACTAAACCATACATGTATGTGAGATTGCTATAAGGCCATCCAATGCTCCACTCAAGAGGATGTACAATTAACATTCTCCTCTTACCTCCTTCTCCTCCTCCGCTGGGTAGCTCTGCTGCTGGCCGATAGGAGGCAGATGATCATGTTTTTCTTCTGCGCATGCGCTAGGAGCTACCCAGTTCTCCAGTCTGTTCATCTGCCTCCCGGCCGGTAGGACGCTTCCAGCGCAGCTCCCTGAAGAAACAACAACAAACAGTCAGTAGTTGTGGGGGAAGGGAATATTCCCTAACTAACCCCTCGGGGTATTTATGCGGCAGAGGTACTCTTCTCCGCTTCCCACTCTAACCTCCCCTTTTTATTTACTAGCTCCGGGGCGGCCCGGCCGCGCCCGCGAGCTTAAGCCGGGCTGTAAAATTGACTACAAAGGAGCTTGTTTGCTTCAACAACAAAAACAAGCAGTTAAAAACAGCAGGGACTCGGGGACAGCGACGCTGGGCCTCTGAGCTTCCCCCGGCTAAGAGAATTATTTCTCCCGTGCTACAGGGCGGAGGCAGCCCGCCTGCTCTCTGTCCCTTGCACGCATTATCAGGGCAGTGAGAGAACACTCTGAGCCTATATAGGGCGGAGACAGCCCTGCTGGGCTCCGTCCCTACTCCTCTCAGCCCTCTTAGATCAGGGACAGCCACGCTGCCCCCCTGATAAGGAGCCCTAAACCCAGTCAAGGGTTAACCATGAGCCAGGCTCAGCCCCCATCGGGGACCCCCCCTCCCCCTTCTGATGCCACAGCTCAGGAACGGGACACCCAGGCACGCCTCACCTTCCTGGAAAAATCCATGGGAGAGGTCCTTTCTGCCTTAGGCAGACTAACGAAACCTAAGAGAAAGAGACTTCACTCTAAATCAAAAGCGATTCCTAAACCAGGGACCTCTGGAGCTCCCAGCAAAAAATCCAAACGTCCACCAGGTGGCGCTGGATCCTCAGCTTTGTTAATCTCCTCTGCTGAAAGTGAGCAAGGAGAACAAGCCACTGATATAATTCAGACCACTGAGCAGGATTCGTGTGATTTTTTTCTCAGAGTCTGACCAGGCACCCTCAGAGTTAGAGGAAGGGGAGTGGGTGGACCTGGCTACTGACCCAAAGGAAAGCCAGAGACACTTCCCCACTCAGTTTCGAGCTCAGCTGGTAGCTCAGGCCATTAAAACATTAAAATTACAGGAAAAATCCCCCAACCGGGATTCCTCCGACTCTCAGGAGGAAGAGACTCGGCAATACATCCCCTCAGTCCACGGTAGGGACCAGGGTCTCCCTTTGGACAAGGCTTTCGAGAAACTTGTCCTTCAGGAGTGGAAATCCCCAGATAAGAGTTTTAAAACAAACAAGGTCCAGGATACCTTATACTCCTTCTCTAGGAGAAAGGACCCCTTGTTCCGTCCACCTAAGGTGGATGCGGGAGCCGCTTCCCTGGCCAGACACACTGTATTCCCCACTGAAGGGGACTGCCACCCTAGAGATAGTACAGACAGGGCAATTGACGCAGCTCTTAAAAAAGCCTCGGAGGCAACCTCAGTGGCCCTAAGGGTAGGAATAGCATCCTCTTACATAGCTAGAGCCATGCTTGCTTGGCTACAGCAGATCCAAGAACCAGAAATTTCAGAGAGCAAATACCAGAGGTTGAATTCTAGAGTTTGCATGGCGGCCGCCTTCCTAGCTGACGCAACCAAGGATAATCTAACCTGGTCAGCTAGATCAGTAGCCAACAACATTGCAGCCAGACGTAGGGTATGGCTACGATCCTGGGATGGGGATGTCACCGCAAAGAATCTACTCACGGCTTCTCCATACAAAGGATCAAAGTTATTTGGCGTGGGCCTGGAGAAAGTGCTAGAGGAGGCTTCGAGCAAAGAAAAAACGAAAACCCTCCAACAACTATCTACAAGAAGGGGCTTCTTTCGAGGACATTCCTTTCGCTTTAGGGGCTTCTCAGCCCTTTCCAGAAAATCCCAACCTCCCGCTCAGAGAGGTTACAACTTCTCCTTCCGAAACAGAGGTTTCCGACCAGGAAGATACGATCGACGCAGGTCCAGGGGCCCACCTGCACATCAACCCAGACAAGACTCATGACTATTACGACTGCCGGGTTGGAGGCAGGATCCAGCGTTTCCACGACGTGTGGGCACGCTCGATCACGGACACCTGGGTCCTATCCTGTGTAACACACGGATACTCCATAGAGCTCGACAGCCCACCTACACACAGGTTCCTGATCTCACCACGATCTCGAGACGCAAGAAAACACCGTGCCATGACCTCCGAGATCATGAGACTCCTCGACGCCAGGGCCATAGAGAGAGTACCAAAGTCTCAACATCGTTCAGGGCTCTACTCCATTCTCTTTCTGGTGGCAAAAAAGACAGGCAAATGGAGGGCAGTCCTGGACTTAAAGACCCTGAATCGACACGTAACAAAAAAGAGGTTCAAGATGGAAACCGTGAACTCCATTTGCCACCACATACAGAAAAACGACTGGATGGTATCTCTGGACCTACAGGATGCATACCTCCACGTCCCTATCCGAGAACCTCACCGGAAGTGGCTACGCTTCAACTACAACAACCTCCATTGGCAGTTCAGGACTCTTCCTTTCGGCCTATCATCCGCTCCCCGGACCTTCACCAAAGTTCTAATACCACTGATGGCGAACCTCAGGATGGAGGGCATTCATGTCCACCCCTATCTAGACGATCTTCTGATCCGGGCCCACTCCCCAGAGAAAACCATAATAGACCTCAACAGGACGATCTCATATCTAGAACAGCACGGGTTCCTGATCAACAGGGAAAAAAGTCACCTCACCCCAACGAGGAGATTGGAGCACCTGGGCACCATCATAGATACGAGCTACGATCTCGTGTTCGTTCCTCAGGACAGGTCAAATCGAATCCAGAGGCTGGTACGGACCCTCAGAGCCTCATCACGAATGCGGCTCAAGTCACTAGCATCCCTCCTCGGACTGATGGTATCGTGCACGGCCCAGATGACGTGGGGCAGATTCCACCTACGTCCCTTGCAGACGCTGCTAAAACCTTTTCAGCGAGAGCTTACAGGCGGACGCAATCCTTGGGTGCCCCTTCCGGTCCACCTAAAACACTCCATGTCCTGGTGGTTAGGTCCAGAGCAGTTTCAAAAGGGGGTTCCTCTCACGGAACCCATACGACACGTGATCACAACGGACGCCAGTCAAGCGGGCTGGGGAGCCCACACGTCGACCCTATCGATACAAGGGAAATGGTCGCAGGAGGACTCGCAACAGCAGATCAACTACCTGGAGCTGAAAGCCATCCGACTGGCACTTCAACAACTTTTCCCCGACGGGACCAGCTACCATCTTCTGGTCTACACCGACAACGTCACAGCAAAAGCCTACGTGAACCATCAGGGAGGCTCCCGGTCGCGCCAGCTACAACAGGAGGCAACCCGCCTCTTCAGATGGGCACAACACCACATTCCGTCCCTCAAGGCTCTCCACATCAGGGGACAGGACAACACGACAGCAGACTGGCTCAGCCGTCAAGCCTTACTCCCCCACGAATGGATGCTCAACCAGACAGTCTTCCGGGACATTGTGGATTGGTTCGGTCTCCCCATCATAGACCTGTTTGCAACCAAGACCAACTCCCAGCTGCCCCGCTTCATGACACGGGAAAGGTGCGTAGAAGCGGAGGCAACCGACGCCCTCAACCAGCCCTGGCCCGAGGGTCTACTATATGCGTTTCCACCGTTCCCGTTGCTGGCACGAACCATCGCCAAAGCCCGCAGGGAACGGGCTCTTCTGTTGCTGATCTCCCCCTGGTGGCCCAGGAGACCCTGGTTCTCGGAACTGATACACCTCAGCCAGGGCCAATTCAGAAGACTCCCGCTGAGAGTAGACCTCCTGCAACAAGGCCCGATCCTCTGCCCGGACATCCGGACATATCAGCTGACAGTCTGGCGATTGAACGCTCAGCACTAAAGAAACGTGGATATACAGATCCGGTTCTCGACACTCTCCAGAGCTCTCGGAGACCGGCCACCAAGAGGGCCTACCAAAATACTTGGAGGGTCTTCGCCTCCTGGTCAAAACAGAGAGGACTTGATCCCAGACAGGCACACGTTCCCCAAGTCTTGGATTTTCTTCAGCAGGGCTTAGATAAGGGTCTTAGAGCTAACACTTTAGCCAGGCAGGCAGCGGCCCTAGACTCGGTCCTCAGAGCGGCAACTAATAGGACCATCTCTACTCACCCTCATGTTAAAAGATTCATTCGGGCGGCCAGACTCCTTTCTCCCCCGGTAGTTCATAGGGTACCATCTTGGAATCTAAACCTGGTCTTAGAGGCGCTAACAAAACCACCATTTGAACCCCTCAAACACGTTTCCCTATTCTTTTTGACTATCAAAACGGTGTTCCTGGTGGCAGTGACCTCAGCTCGACGAGTCTCTGAGCTGAGCGCACTCTCCATGGAAGACAATTTCTGTATCTTCCGCACGGACTCTGTTACCCTTCGTTTGGACCCAGCCTTTATCCCTAAGGTAAACTCCTATTTCCACAGGGCACAGGAGCTGGTGCTCCCTTCCTTCTGCCCCAAGCCAGTCCACCCTAAAGAAAGGGCTTGGCACAAACTAGACGTTCGGCGGGCTCTAAAAATTTATTTAGCCAGGACTAGGGCCCTCCGCAAATCCACGTCCCTCTTTGTAAACATCCGCCCGGGTCTTCAGGGCCTTAAGGCTTCCAAGACCTTGTTATCCAAATGGGTAAAACAGGCCATCATTGAGGCATACAAAGCAGGCGGGAGGATTCCCCCTTTGCAGATTTGGGCTCATTCCGTCCGTAGTGCTGCCACCTCATATGCTTTTAAGGCACAAGCCTCATATGAGGAGATTTGCAGGGCAGCAACATGGGCATCCCTGCACACCTTCGTTCGACACTACAAGATAAACACCTTCCAATCAGCGGAAGCAGCTTTCGGCAGGCGGGTATTGCAGGCGGTACTGGATTCTTCCAGTGCTGTCGGCTCCCACCCGTAAGAGAGGGGTCTGCTTGGATATATCCCAGCGGAGGAGGAGAAGGAGGTAAGAGGAGAAAGGAGAATTGGTTACCTACCTTCGGTGAATTCCTTTCTCTCTTACTCTCCTTCTCCTCCTCCGACCCTCCCTGCCAGACAGCATACAGTTCTTCTTGTACCAGCCTGCTGCCTGTTCTTCCTCTGGTTCATCTGAGTTAGGCCCCGTTGGGCCCGAGTTCACTTTTTTCTGTTTCCAGAGTTGGTGTTACTGTTGCATTAAGGAGACTGTTCTAGGGGCACTCGGCTTGATTACTGACTGGAGAACCGGGTAGCTCCTAGCGCATGCGCAGAAGAAAAACATGATCTGCCTCCTGTCGGCCAGCAGCAGAGCTACCCAGCGGAGGAGGAGAAGGAGAGTAAGAGAGAAAGGAATTTACCGAAGGTAGGTAACCAATTCTTCTTTTTGTTGTTCTTTCAAGAGAGAAGTTGCTGTATAAGGGAGCTTGTAAAATGTGTCAAAACACCTGAAGAAGAACCTAATTAGCCAGTATAGTGGCTTCCTTTAAATTAATGTTAATGCTTTTGTCCACTGTGCTTAAATTGACTGTGGAGCTGACTAGACTGGCAGCAGGAAGGGTGTGCTGCTTCTATAAGGCTGTACATATCTACCTGGCTATGAAACATAGTGGATTCTTAGAATGTAAGCCCCTTGGGGTAGGGATCCGTCTATAATATCAATTTTACAGTGCTAGGTACATTGCTGGCGCTATATAAATAATAATAATAAGCAGGATGGGGTATAAAATCATCTCTGAATTTGCTTATTTTGAAGATTTAGGTGCCTATAGATTAGGGATGGGGAACCTCAGGCCCGGGGGCCAAATGCCGCCCATGGCAGGTTTTTATGTGGCCCAGTTCCAGTGCCCGGATCTGGCCCCTGGATCCAGTTTCTACTCCCAAGCATTGAAAAAATGAGCTCAGGATAAGGGAACAGAGATGAGGGCATCTCTCAAGGATAGGGACCAGATCCAGGGCACAGATCTATGATCTGGATCCTTCTTTTCTTGAGTGTGCCCTGTATGCACCCCCATCCCCAACTTCTATGTGGCCCTTGGAGCTTATACTACTTTTTAAAGTGGCCTCTGAGAGGGAAAAGGTTCCCATCCCCTGCTATAGATGGTAACCCAAGCACTGAGCCATCTTAATTTGTTTTTAAAATAACCTTATAAAACCTCTACTGGCAGCTCATGTAAAAATGCCAGTACTGGAGTGCGTTGCAGTGCGGTTCTAAGTATGTCACGCTCGTGCATATACCTAGTGAGGGAGTTCTAGTGTGCAATGTGAATTTAGTCATGGTACACCTAAAATGGCCATGTTCATATCTGTTTTAGGTATTTGCTATTTTATTTGTTTGTACAGTTTGCAGGTATCCATTTGATCATTTGTAATTAAATCCTTGTTTAATTTGAGAAACATGACCACCGGAGGATGAGCACAGTATTTGGAAATCGGTAACTGGTTCTGATTTTTCATTTTACTGCTGCTTAATTGATCTCAGGCAGATCACAATTTCTTGATATTCCCATTTTACAGTTGCAGAAACATACCTGCACCCCACGATTGTTGAAGCTTATTGTTTGTACAGCACTTCAGAAGTGCTGAATATTTACTGCTTATGAAAAGAAACTGTAACTGTACAGTATTGATTAACAAATCTCAGTTCTAATCCATAATGCATTCTCCACTTAAGGGAAAAACAGGGGTACAGAAATGGTTACGGACTTCCCAAAGGCATCCTATGACCTAGAAAGAGAACTTAGTCCTTCTGTTTTTCACCTGATATCCCATACAATCAACCATGCCCCCAACTTAGCAGGAGGTTTAAGAAAAACTCATAGATAAAAACCAGTGCTGCAATTGGTGCAGGTGATTACTGAGAAAACACTTCACAGGGGTGTGTTGTTCTGAAAAATTAAATTGGGAAAGTGTCCCAGTACTACTGGCTAACCTTTTTTATTTTTTTTTATTTTAGCAAGATGAATATCATATGGTTCATCTAGTATGTACTTCACGGACACCCCCTAGTTCCCCCAAACCTAGCGCCAAGAGAGAAATTCATGGAGCATCCACGTCCAACAGCAGTTCAGTGAGTTGGCTTTGTGTAAAACGTGCAGTTTGTGATTGTTTTCTGTTGAAGTTGTTTGATAATGATACTGTTATTTTATAAAACCAGTCTATAAAACAGTGTATTGAAACTACAGAGTACATTAAAAGCCTTGTCGTATGTTTGACCAATTACAGTAGATTCCATTAAACTAATGATTTCTTGGTGGCATGTGGTTAAAATACTGTAGTATATACCCTCCAAGCCTACAATGCAGTTCAGCACTACTCCTGTTCCTGCTGCTCACATGAACACTACGCTGCAAGACCCACACCAGGCTTCAAGCTTGCAAAGCAGTGCGTAGCATCCTTGTTCCCTGCTGTTCATATGAGCAGGAGGGCTTGTAGTGCAGACCAAAGGTATTGACATTTTTAGCTGAGTGGGTATACTTTATACACCTTTGGAAACTTAAGTTATAGCAGGGTACAGAATTCAGCTTATCCAATTCAAACAACAATACATTTGTTAGACCTAGGACTGGGAAAACACATTTCTTTGAGTCAACCAGAAATCTGAGTTATGCAAGTTTGACTTCAGGGGATCCCACTGTAATCTTCAGTGTTTTAATGGTAGTACCATTACCATAAAATTTATTGGTTCAGGTTTCACCATATACCAAACAATACAATACAACACAACATCATATAATACAATTTAAAATACAGTTTGGATAGAAAAAAACTCTATCAACTGCACCTATTTATCATTTGGGACCCAAATCGGGCCCTTGTCTAACACAGGTATCCATAATATGTACCTAGAATAAGATCTCCACCTGGCTGGAACAAGAAAACTGAATGTGTGTCCTTCTAGGTTATTGACCTAACCAAGGGGAGCAAGCTAGTCATTTGACCCCCATGTGCCTAATCCATCTGATCCGCGTGATCTCTCTCCCTCCTTTTAGTTACCAAATAAGCATAGGTCGCTATCGCCCAGATGGTTTTCTCATCCTGGACTGCAAGTAGCTTCCCGAGCCTAACTTGAGGTGCCAAAAATTGCTCTCCCTCACTTCATAAAGGTACCAACCATGCCTCCCTTAATTTTGTATACCAAATACAGGTAAACAGAACATGGTAGACATCCTCCACTTCTAACGATCTACAGGGACACAACCGTTGCTTATATGGTTTCTGGACATACCGCCCTAACGTTACCATGGACTTAAATAGCTGCATACGAAAAAAAGTATATGCCCTACGCAACTCTCGTTTGCTTAATGCTGTCCAGGTATTTCTCAAAGGAGTGTGACCATTTGATATACTGAAAATACGGAGCTACCTTCCACTCCGCTATCTTAGCAGCAGCATCCTGGATCGCTACATCCCTCTAAGCAGCCCTTATAATTGATTTCTGCTGCCCAAGTGGTCTTCCCAGCAGAAATTCCAAAGTAAGACCCAGGTCCTGTAACTGCCTAATTAACTGTCTAATGACCTCCCTTATTCATGGATATGCGGGCAAGCACACTTACTTCAATTCCTCCTGCATACACAGGGAGGTTAAACTTGATTCCGGGCGGGCACATATTTTAACCCAGTAAAGCAGTTTCTTTTGACATATCACACTTACTATTGAAGCCATCCCTGTTTTGGCCCTTACGACCGCCCCTGGTACCGTCTGGGGGACTCCTAGAAGACTTCGCAAAAACTTTGGACAACCTCCAGCTTCTGATTCTGCATCCCTAATAAAAAGAATTCAGCCCCATACGTAAGTGTACTTTGGACTTTTGCAGAGAAAGACCTTCAGAATTTGGGATGTGGGGGGTTATCTCTAAACTTATTCGCCAAGTCTAGGATGCCTTTTACCCCGACTTTTGCCTTCAGGGTCAGGTATCCCACATGCCAGTCCCAATTGGGATGTCAAGAAAGGCACATCCCTAAATAAACACAACTGTCCACCTGTAACAACTCCTCTTTTCCTATTCTCCAACCATATCATTTGGGATGTCTACCTAGCACCATAACCTGGGATTTTTTATAGTTGACCTCGAGTCCCTTCTCTTCACAATAGCTGTCAAACTGCTTAAGTTGTGTCTCCAACCCTTTCATCGTCTGGGACAGTAGAACAACATCGTCCGTATACATGAGGGCTGTAACTGATCGATTGGTAAGCTTGGAGGGATGGCCTTCAACCATCAGTAGACTCCCAATTAGATCAGCCAAATAAATGCTGAGTAGTATGGGTGCGAGCACACAGCCCTGCTGTACCCCCCTATTAGATGGTATAGATACCCTCACTCACGCCCTATTCCGGTCATGCAGCTGGATTAACCGAGCTAAAAGGTCCGCATTTGTACCTAAGGAGTACAGCTTGGCCCATGGCTTCTCCCTTGGCGCTGAATCAGATGCCTGGCGTAGATCCATAAAGGCCAGGAAAATACGTCCAGATCATATCCGGGTATATTTAGTTATTAGATGGGATAAAACATAACAGTTGTCCATGACAGAGCACCCCTTTTTAAACCCATACTGCTCGTCCGGGATAATTCTCCCTTTTGCTACCCAGGACTCCAGCTGCTCTAGCAGGACTCTTGCGTAAATCTTGCCTAAGACTGGAATCAGACTAATGGGCCTGTAGCACCCAGGATCCCATCAGTCTCCCTTTTTGAAGATAGGAACTATTATGGATTCCCCCCCCACTCCTGTAGGATATTACCGGTCTTATTAAGCCAGGTAAAAATTTGGCAAGCCATGGAGGCCACCAAGAGGGACACAGCTGCAGGACCTCTGCTGTTACCCAGTCCTTCCCTGGTGCCTTATTTGTCCTAAGGACGCTGATGTAACCTGCAATTTGCTCTTCCGTTACTTCCATGTTAAATTCTCCCACTTCCTTGTCCTGTGCTCTGCCTTGTGCAACCTCTCTTAGCCTCACTCCATCGCACTGTGCTCCCACTGTATAAAGTGAGCTAACCAGTCTGTCTCTGGCAATATTACTGGGCATGGCTTCTCCCCAGGTGCCAGTCCTGCTTTTATAATTTGCCAAAACTGCTTCGAATCCTTGGTTTTTGTTGCAACATTCAATTTGGCCCATATTCTCTGGCTATGTAGGATTTTCTTAGTCTTTATTAAAGTCTTATATTGAGATCGCAATCTAAGATATTCCTGCCTACGAACCACTGAGAAAGACCTCAGCCATCGGCATCTGGCTCACGCTTGCATCTGTTTCCCCTGATTACATTCTGGTTTAATGGTAGTACATAAAATAAAAAGCTTTTTAAAACCTTTCATGATAAATATATGGCAACATCTCCGTCTTTATTGTAAGATGAAATTAATTCATTCATATTTATATGCTGTCCTTCCCAACAAGGCTCAGGGCAGGTTACAACATATAAAAACGGTTACAAATCTTCTTAACCCTCTACAACCCATCCCCCTGCACCCATCCCACCCAACGCTTTCCCTACCTGCCAAACACATTCCCAAACAAAAAAGTCTTATCATTTACGGAAGATGAGCAGACTTAGATGAATCTCCAAGGGAAGAGAGTTCCATAATTGTGGGGCAGCCACCAAGAACACCTCTCTTTGCGCCCTTGTTGTAGAAACTTCATGGGGAGATGGTATATGCAGGAGGTCACTCCCAGCTGGCCTGGGAGACAGCGATGAGATATAATGAAAGAGGCAGTCTTTCATATACTTGGGGCCCAAGCTGTTTAGGGCTTTATAGGTCAAAAGCAGCAGCACCCTGAATTGAGTTCAGAAAGCTACTGGTAGTCTGTGCAGATACAGGCGTAATGTGCTTCTGATGACCTGCCCCTGACAAGACAGGCCGCCGCGTTCTTCACCAACTGCAGCTTCCAAACAGTTATCAAGGGCATCCCCACGTAGAGCACATTGCAGTAGTCTAGCCTCGACTTTATGAAGGCATGGATGATGGTGACTGAACCTGATTTTTAAAAAAAGATCGCAACCTTCTCACCAGATGAAACTGGTGAAAAGCACTCCTGACCGCTGCTACAACCTGCCAGTCAAGGCGTAGCAGTGAATCCAGGAGTACCCCTAAGCTGCAAATCTGAGTGACCAAAGGAGGCTGAACCTCATCAGCAACAAGGGTTCTTATATCCCCCCTAGTCACAAGACTGGCCAACCATCATCATCTCAGTGTTGTCTGGATTCAGCTTCAGTTGGCTCGCCTGCATCCAGTTCCCAACAGCAACCAGGCACTGGGTAAGCACTGAGACTGCAGGATCTGGGTCAGATGAAAAAGAGATTGAGTTGGGTGTCAGCAAACTGACAGCACTTCACTCCAAATCTCTGAACATTTTCTACCAGGGGTCTGAAATACACATTGAACAGGAGTGGAGATGAGATGAAATCTTGCAGGACCCTACAAGGGAGCTCCCGAGGGCAAAATGAGCCAACGCCTTTAACCACCCTCTGGGTCTTCCCAGATCAACTGTATCTCCATGATCAACTGTATCAAAAGCCGCTGAAACATCTGACAAAATCAACAGGGCATAGTTGCCCCTGTCAAGTTCCAAGTGCAGACTATCAACCAAGGCCACAAGTGCAGTCTCTGTGAAATCCCGACTGACATCGGTCCAGGAATCCAGTAGCATCAAGAAGCACCTGAAGCTGCCAGGTGACCACCCATTCAATAGCCTTCCCTAAAAAGGGAAGAGAAGAGATGGGGTGATAGATGAGGGGAGTACGTCCAGAGATGGCTTCTTGGTACAGTGATACCTTTTATTGGACCAACTCCAGTTGGTGGAGGTATGCAAGCATTTGGACCTCACAGGGTCCTTCATCAGGCAAGTCAGGAGTTAGAACTGGAGTCTGAGCAAACAGTGAGGTATATACAGTGTTTAGAAACAATGGCGGAGGGAGGAGAAGGTGAGAATGAGCCCCAGGTAGGAGGTTCGCAGTTCAAAAGGATGAAATACAGCAAGGTGGGAAAAGTAAGATCTGCTGATAGTAAGTAAACTTAAAGCTTCTTGTAGCTGTAGACAATCATTAGACTTAAACATTTATGTAATGGCTTGTAAAACCCATGTCCAAATTGAGTCCATTGTTCTTTGCATCCGGCAGAACTATGAATTTTTGTTCCCAGGTTCGCCTTTTAGAGGTGTTGGATAGGTTAAAGGATAAGTAAGCTGTAAGCTTACTTATGATCCGCAGCTCTTGCTCTTCCCACCTTGTTGTATTCCATCCTTTTGAATTGCAGACCACCTATCTGGGGCTCATTCTCACCATCTCCTTCCTTTGCCTTTGTTTCCAAACACTATATATACCTCACTGCTTTGCTCAGTCTCCAGTTCTAACTCCTGACTTGGCTGACGAAGGACCCTGTGTGGTCTGAAAGCTTGCGTACCTCCCTCAACTGTAGTTAGTCCAATAAAAGATATAACTGTACTACTTTGTTTCCATTACCTATATTTGGGACCAACATGGCAACCTTACTTTCTCTACAGTGATTATGGAGTAATTTTAAATCATGAGAGTCCACAGTGCTGAATTTCTAATGAAATAGAGACATTTTCACTGAAATATAGTAATTTCCCCATAAATTTCACAACACACTTATTACCCTATCCTTGGGTTCTGATGCAAGGTTTGTGCTAAACATTTTATTTTAATTTTTTTTATATCCATTCAATCCCATTTTGCCGTGTGGTGGACTTCCAAAAGAATTTGCCACCTAAATGAGGTGGGTAGATTTCCAGAAATGCGCAGCACCCAGCAGCTCCAACTTTTCTGTTGAAAATCCGTCTCTGATTTACATGTCTAAATGAAGGGAGCTTGCACGTTTGAAAAATCTGGCTCTATAAGTAAGAATTCTTTAGAGAAAAAAAAAGAAGCAAAACACATATTAAACCATATAAAATTAACACTGAAGAACATATGTAAGGATTGAAGTTTCTATACTTGTGATTAAAAAGGATAAGAGAAACTGTATTTCATTTTAAGAATTCAGAATCTGCAGGATTAACAACTCCGTCACCAAGCCAAGAAACTTTATCTACATCTACCAGCTCTAGCTCTGATGGCTTGAGGCATCGCAACCTTCCACAAGCACAGAGCAATCCAGTACAGAGCCACCAGTTCCCTTATGTAATGCAAGGGTAAGTGATCATTAATCTTGACAACTTGGCATTTAAAGTTCTATCCTTTTGTCTGAAGCATCTTTCTTTTTAAGAATCCTGTTAAATTATATGTACACTGTAATGTCAAATTTTGTTAAAATTCCTGCTTTCAGTGATTTCATCCTCATTGGAGCAAAATTTAAATTTAGAATGATTTGACTACATGTGTATTTTATTTGATAGTCTGTGTGCATGTCTGCCTTTAGGTAACAGTTACACCTGCTCTAACTTTCCATACTAACTCCTTCTCTGTTCTTCCTTCTCACCCCCTCATTCCTGTGACTGCTTGGCTTTACTGTTGGGGTATGTAATTGTAGTATCCTGACTCTTTTGGCTGAAACTTTAGAAACAAGACTACCAGACACAAGATCAGTGTGGGGAACCTCAGGCCCGGGGGCCAAATGCATCCCATGGTTAGTTTTTATGTGGCTCCATACCAGTTCCTAGATCTGGCCCCTGGATCCAGTTCCTACCCACAAGCACTGAAAAACTGAGCTCAGGGTAAGGGAGCAGAGATGAGGGATCTTCACCCTCCTCTTTCTGAGTGCACCCCTTCCTTCAGCTTCTGTGCAACCCTTAGACTTGCACTAATTTTTAGAGTATCTTTTGGGAGGGAAAACGTTACCCACCCTTGCCTTCTCTTTCTCTTAGAGCCTTTGTGTTTTAAACATTGTCTTAATTTCAAAAATAACATCATCACTCTTACAAATTTGTAAGGTTTCTTACATCTGCAAAAGAGCCAGAACTTTGTCAAAAGAGATGAATAGTTTCATAATTAATATTTGTATATAATTTTCTTACTGCAGACTTCAGATAGAAATAGCTGGCGGGTAAAGGGGGCTGCTGCAAACTTCTGCCAGAAGAGTATGCAGAATTGATTTCCTTCTGCAGTTCTGTTTGTGAAATATAAGCAAAAGCAAAGAAACTTCTTGAGGGTATAAAATGGAAAATTAATATTTCCAATGTCCAGTATAAAATATTCTTTAGAAACTAACTGAAATGGTGTTGCATGTAACTTTTTTTTCCGATTAAGCAGCGTTATTTCCCATTAGGCTACTTTTCATGTCTCTTAGCTTTTCTGTCAAAGCTCTTTTTCATGGTAGCTTCTGGGACAAATATATAAATACAAGATGTCAAGACAGTCCAATTGTGCATAGCTTTTCTGCACCACACTAACCAAGTAAAGGAAATGTTTCTCCTTTAACTTCGTGAGAAATCACTTGCACTAGATAAGTTTTTTTGGAGCTTATTCTTATTCACCAGCTTACATTCCTAAACTGCTTTAAAACCATCTTGTGCACTTCATAGCACAATAGAAGTTGGAAACATTAAAACGAAAAGGGAAAAAAAGTAAAACCTCAGCTCTGTCGTATGAGAGAAATTGTATGTTACTTGGGAATATTGTTCCATGAGTAAGCAGTGACACGCTGGCACTAGCATTAAAAGGAAAATGAGAGCTTGGTTTGACTGTCAGTAAATAGTGCTCATTGGGGGGATAGGATAGTAAGCTCGCCCTTGGATTCGTCTACAAACTATTTCTTTTTTTTGGATAAACTTTTAACTACTTGAATGAAAACGTCTGACAGGATAAAACCAGCATTACACCTAAACAGATAATCGCTTCTTCCTTGGTAACATTGCATGACACAGTGGGTGTTTTTAATTTGAGATGCTATCCTGTATGGCCACGGAACCGACTGCCCATCTGAAGGTGGAGCAGCAGTATGTGTGCTCCCATGAGCCACTGAGCACTCACTCATGGCCACTAATGGAGCACTGCTGGGAAATCCACAATGCACCATGCAGGGCAAGCCAAATAGATCTGTGGCAATGAGTGGCCAGGTGGCCCCAGCCCATATGAATGGCAACAGCCAGCCACACCAACAGACAGGTCCACCACTCATAGGTGCTGTTAGTGGGGACGCAGCCTTTGCAAGTCGCAGGCCCTGGCTGGGAGTGCTGGGGAGCCCGGGTTCCCCAGCGCTCATGCCCAGGACATGTCACTTGTAAAGGCCAGCTGGAGCGCTTCCTCCTCCCCCTGTGGTCTGTGGCAGGGGGAGTGCATGGCGGCTGCCTCTGTGGTAGCCATGCTGGGAGCTGCCTGTTTGTCACACCCCCTATGCGCTTCACGTGTGTGGGTGCTCTGTGGCAGAGCCATGTGGGCTGCTACAGACACACACACACGCACCCAGTCGACTAGCTTGTCTGAAAACACCCAATGTATGTTACATAACGCAAGTAGTGGCTAGCTTGACTGTAACAATTAACTGAAAACTTCTCTGTAAAATAATTTAAAGGGGTATATAATTAGGCTTTCTTTAAAAAAAATAAAAAAAAAAAATCTCCCCCAAACCCCCCCCCCCAGAGCTGGTGGCTACTGGTCATCAGGCCTGCTGGAATCAGAGTACTGCCTTTCTTTTTGTGATAGGAGATTTTCTGGTCCAGCTAGTCCCACTTGTCTTTCCTTTTTGCTTTAGGAATTTCTGTGAAATATCTTGCAAGATTTGATTGTGAAATCCATTTTTAATAAAGGATAACGGCTGAATACCACACATTACCTTATTATAACCCCATGACACTGAGTCTCTTGTTGGTTTCAATTCCTTAATTTTATAGCTTACATGTGTAGGTGGGTTTGGGGAGAACATAAAATCAATTTATTTTCTCTCCAGGAAATATACAAAAGGGATTCTTGCTATCAGTATTGTAAAGTATTAGCATTTTAACAAGGGCTGGAACCTGAATAGGAATTTTAGTTGACTAACTGATCAAAAGGGCTGTCAATTAGTCAATTAAAATGTGTATAAATTTATATAAATATACATTCGCCTAATTTGCGTGCATTGGGTAAACTTGCCTTCCACTGGAATGTGTCCCTTTTGAGCTACGGACTCAGAACTATGAACTGTCAGAAGGTCCTGGCAGCTAACCAATTAATTGGGGGGGGGGAGAGGGACAAATTTTAATAAGTTTTTAGACCGTATTAATTGGTTCGATTAATGGTTGCAGCCCTAATTTTTACCCATGATTAATGGTGTTACAAAATTACAGTTCTAGAAATCTACCAACTCTTAAGTGCTCAGTGTTGTTGCAGTGGTGGGTGATTGGCTAACTGGTTCTCATTAACAAACAGTTTCAATATATGGGTTGCAAATGCTGTAGGAAAGAAATCCTAAAACTTGAAATGCAAGTTTTTGTTTGAACTATTTTTAGGATTTGAAATTAAAGCCTAAGTTAACTTGATGCTGCACATTTAAACCTGCTGCACACAAAGCAAGGGTGTTACTCTTAAACCCTCTTAAGTACCTGTATCAACAGCATGTTATTGAGGACAGACTAACTTTCTGAGCTATCATTTTATGATGGTGAATAGTTAGTTGTAAAAAGAGTTATTTTGTACCTTAACATTCCCGAACTCTGAGGTAGGTTAATACAACTGACCTATAAAATAAGAATCCTGTGGACACTTACTACAAAAGGAATATGTTGGAAACATTAACCCTTAAACATTCCTTGCTTTATCATAAAACAGCACTTGGTAGTATAGAAAGTGCATCTCGGACCATCGGTAGCACTTTTCCCAAAATACACAAACTACCTGGAGAGCCCAGTGAGCACAATCGAGGCATGTTTCCTTGTCAGGCCTCTCTCTACCTTTGTGGTAATGCCTTTTGGCAGTTATTGTAGCTGGACTTGTTTAATTTCTTTCATAAACTTTGAAAGAGGAGGTTAAAGTTCTTCCCATGGGAAAAATACATTGACTTCCATTCATTTTCAGCATACCCGTTGCAAGAACTTGGATAATTTTGGCAAACTTGTGTACGTGATGTTTAAGTTGGGGGTAGTGGCTTGTTTCCAGGAGGCTTTAGAATTCTGGTCAGGAATGTGTAAACAGACCCTTTGGAGACATAAGCAACACTTGTTCCACCCTCTCCGTTTGGAACTTGTTTTTTTGGTTTCCACAGTGAGGCAGTGGTGTCATCACTGCTTGGAATTTTAGTCCACATGACCAAATCTTGCAAGAGATTAAACTCTTTGCAAAACTTGAAAGATAGCATGGGGGCCTCAACCTCTTCTGTACCAAGAGCTTCTCCTTCCATAATCACAATGGCCTTAGAACACCCCCCTCCCTATCCCCCGGTATCTCATTTTCATTTGAGAGTTATGAATACAGGTTGAGAACCCTCTTTGTAGCATCAAGGAAAAGTTTTAGGGAGAGCTTGCAACTCCTTGGGTTCATGGCCCCTAGTTTTAGAAATCTTAATATAAAATATTTACCAACTAGGACTGGTACTTTGTAGCCTAGTGGTTGAAATTTTAGATTTGGACGTGGGAGATTGGAATTCAAATACTGTCTTAACCATGAACGTACTGGATGGCCATGGGCAAGTCACTGTGTCTAGGCTTGTTTCTTATCTATAAAATGGGAATAATAATGACCTCCTTCACAGAGTTGTTGTCAGGGTGAAATAAATTGTGCAGCATTTTGAACACTGAAAGTGCTATATAAATGGTAAAATTACATTATTTGGTTCATTTGGTAATATGTTGGATGGTTTTTAATTGATTTTATTGTTTTGATATGTTGGAAGCCGCCCCGAGCTGCATGGCAGGAGGGACGGGGTAGAAATTCATGAAAATAAAATAAATAAAATTTGGCCTCTGGCATTCTGAGTCTGCTTAATATAAACATAGTCTTAGTGTAGCTCAAAACTCTCAGGCTCTCTTCTTTGGGTTGTAGAAACTTAGCTGCCAAGTAGACCTCAAGGCTAGACATTTTTTTTAAAAAGGGGGTGTTTGCTTTCCAGAAAATGTGGTTTCCAAATAACACCACATCAGTATGTGTATAGTCTAGGTGTAGAAAACAGTTTGAGATTCTGCTTCGTTAGTCTCAACGGACTTAGCTCAATTAGGGCCTACACTTTTTCTTGTTCCTTTGTTTTCCTGTGTGCATCCACAGTTTCCAAGAATGCATGATTCACCCGTTTGAGGATAAAGAAATGTGGCCAAATATTCATTGTAAATAATTAGTTTGGTCTCCTGATTTGGATAGCATGATACTAAAACGAACTGATCAGAGTAAATAAAGCAGCTTGGAAATATGGCAGGAATTGCAACAGAGAGGAAATGCAAAACAGCTCTGAATGTGAGAGGTTGGGAGAAAGGGAAAAATGTAAGACTTCTCAAACCTCTAATGGCTTGCAGCATCCGAGTTTCCAGATAGTGCTGATACCCAGTGGTTGAACTGGGGAGGGAGAATGAGACGTAATAGTACTGTGCCATGCTGAACAAACCTCCATCCACTTAGATTACAAAATGAGACCACTCATGCTCTAACTTTCACCGTTAGTTAACACACATGTTAACTGTTGATTTGCAAATTAAGAGCTTCCTGAATATAGACTGAAACTCATTCTTGAATTTTTCTGTTGTTGTTCAGAATCACGGTTCTCAACTCATTTTTGTAGTCGTGAAACGATAATTGAGAAAAATACTGATTCTCAACATTTCTCAGTTAAGAAATTTTTCTTGAAATACCGTTTATAGCAATTTAACAGTTATTGCATACCCGGTTACTTCAATTTACTGTTTACCATATGTTACCGCAGTTGATCATTTACCATATACCGATTTACTGTGTACCACTTGCTGTGTACCACCTTTATCCCGGTAATACACATGTGCAAAACGTCAATTGCCATTTTTCACACACGCATTACCGGGATGAAGACGGTATACAGTAAATAAAAAATTGTGGTAAAGAGTATACAACGGTAAATTTCAGTAAACAGTATTTCAAGAAAAATTTCTTGGCTGAAATCTCAATTTGTTGTTGAGATTGCACCGAGTTCTCAGTGACAGTTCTCAATTTTTGTGATATTTTCATGAGAAAAATATTCTAATTTCAGCCTTACTTAATACATTGTCAATTCCCACACCCTCATCAAAAATATTATTCCATCATTTTGCAAACTCTGTGGATACCATGATCACATTTTTAATATCACTTTTGTAACCCGAAGAGCCAGCAACTGATTTATCTTCTAAAATGAAAGTTTAAGTTCCAGTAGCCCTAAGAAGAGTATCCTCTCAAAGCCACCATTACTCCAACATCTCTCAGATTGAATCATAATAAGGCATTATGAAGCCTCCAGTGGTTGAATCCCTTTTGGGATTTGAAAACAAAGAAAAGTTTGTCTGCATACTTGTGCTAAATATTATCTGAAATCTGGTTCATGAGTACTTGTACACATCCCTAAAGTTGAGGCAACATTTTTGTTTGCAGTAGACAAATAGCTAATCTCTAAACACAGAGGAGATAAAGATGTGGGGTGTGGCAGGAAAAATTACCTGAATAACTTAAAACCAGATTTTCAGGCAAAATATTCCACCCAAGTATTTTCTCCCTTATACATCTTTCCACCTTCTTCCACCTGGTTTTGAGTGTACTTGCCCATTTAAATCTCTAGTGAATTAGAGTGTCTCCTGTGACATCTTTCCAGCTAATGATCTATCTGATGCAACACACTTGTCAGCGGAATCAGCTGCTGTTGTCTACTTCATGAATAAACTTTTAAGCCTGTGCCTTGTCCTGACAAGACATCTAAAAGATAGCAAAGTCCACCCTATCAAAGGACTTTGGGTGATTTCAGACGTTACGCGATAACGGTCAACCACAGACGATCCCCCGTGGTGGCGGATGGTCGCGTAACGTGTGTTTGCTCGCCGCCAGATATTCACCATGGTGAACCACCGGCGGTGAGCAAATTAACCACGCTTTCGAAGATGGTCTGGGCACCATCTCCGAAAGCGTGGTTATTTGAACCACGGCCTAGAATCGGCGGCCGGTAACGTCTCTTACCACCGCCGATTCCGGACCGTGGTCCAGACCCCGGGATGGAATCAGGCGCAGCGGCCGCATTGCCCGCTGCATCCGCCCGTCTCTCGGAGGGCGGGCGGGGCTGTGCGGCTGCACATTGCGCCGCGCAGCCCCTCCCCAGATTCCCCGCCGGAATCAGCTGGCACGTCTGTTGGCAGGCCGTTCTGATTCTGGCGGGAAATCAAAAGGTGATTCCGTGACAATGCCAATAGGCGCCCCATCACGTCTGAAATCACCCTTTGGGAAGAGTTGGGGAATTCTTTCTTATCCAGACATTACTGGATTTGGTTGGAGGGTTGCCATGCCACATTGGTAGCAAGGCAACCATGTGCCTAGCTTCCACTGTGTGATGCTTGTAGTCAGTATGTGCAGCCATCAGGTCAGTGAGTGGTGAGAGGCATCACTCTGGTTTAGAATAACTTGGGTGAAAACAGACATGACGTTAACCACCCTTTAACCACCCTTGGTTGTCATTTATGCATGTTTCAGGGCTGCATAGGGCACCAATGCAGCCCTGCAACATGCATAACCCCTTGTTATACCTGTGATGAGGCACTGGGCTGGGTAGGCAAAGTAGCAACCCCATAGCACAGGTGGAGTGTGGATGAGACCCTAGTGTAAGTAATCTGATTTTGGTTTCATTTGCTTTGGTGAATTTTGTACACATGAGAGTTGCCCTAGAAAATAAAATCCTCTCTCCACTTAAAAGCAACTGGTCTCACAGACTGGGGTGATCCCATGGACATCAAATCACTTTCATTTTTTGTGCCTTCCTGTGGGGGGACCCAGAAGGGGGAAAGTGTTCTATGTAACTTCTAGTTTAAAAGGTAGGTCTATTAGTGGATTATAAAATAAGTGGATTTTTTTTGTTGTTGGCAGCAATGTAGGTAGCCAGTTTCCTGGGCAAGGTGTACCAGCTGGATTCCCTATGTACCCTGCTTTCAGCCCATTACAGATGATATGGTGGCAACAGATGTATGCACGGCAGTACTACATGCAATAGTAAGTTAACTTTGTGTATTTTTTTTTTGCTGCTCTGATACTTGGTGATGAGCATGGCATAAAGGCCAAGATAACTGTGTTATCCTATAAGGCCTACGTTTAATTTTCCTTTAATGTGTGACATTATTCTGCACTTTGCTTTGAATAACGTTTGGATTGGAAGAGCTTTCAAATATTATTTAATTAGACTCGTCACCACTGAAATTATACCAGTATGAAAACGAATGTTGTTCTCAGGCGCTTCCATGCTGTGCATCTGTCACTTCAGCAAGATGTGTGTAATTAGCCAGAGGCTCAAAGCACAATTGTCTCTAAAATTTTATTTTCAAATGATTGTCTGGAAAAGTCAAAAATGTCTCCTATGCAGTGTAAAACAGACTTCATTATGGTATTGGCCAAAAAATTAAAGGAAGCAAATCTGTTTAGTTTTGGTGCATCATTCTGTATTGGAATGCGGCATGGGTTAGAAATGCAAGTAGTTTTTTGGTGTAACCCCTTAGCCACCTCTGTTTTGAACTCACTTGGGTGGCCTTGTGCAGGTTGATATCTCTGTCTTGGTACTGCAACTGTACAATGGAAATAATAATGACCTACCTAGGGTTGTTATGAGGGGGCATTAGAAAAGGATTAAACATTGGAACATTGAAAGTGCTATCTAAGTGATAAATAATTATTTGAATTTATATACCTGTGTTTTGTGTGTTAAAAAGCATAGTGGAAGAAATGACTTTGGGAGCTGCTATGCAAGTGATGTAAACTTGGCTAACAGATTTGTATCTTTTGAAGGTGATAGTGTTTATTTTTAATGCTCTTGAAAATTGAGGTTTCCCTGGTGTCAATTTGTATACAGCAAAACAAGAAGTAAGTTTGGGTTTGAATGTTTATGCCTACTTTTGAATAAGAATTTTTTTTAGAAATAACTGTGTTCAAACTTTTTTCAGTCAAGCTGCAGTTTCAGCGCAGGTAACACCCACCACTGAGCCAGCCATGCCTGCAGTCCCACAGCCTGCAAATTCAGAGCATGTTCCTGCAAATGAGCCCCCAGCAGCACCAAACATAGCAGCCCAGGAGAACAGGCCTATCAACCAGAACATCCAGATGAATGAACAAGGAGGTCCAGTAGTGAATGAAGAGGACTTTAATCGAGACTGGCTAGACCGGATGTACACATTCTCTAGAGCAGCTATTCTCCTCAGCATTGTGTACTTTTACTCCTCCTTCAGTCGATTTGTCACAGTGATGGGTGCCATGCTACTGGTTTATTTGTGAGTTTATAAAAATCTTTTGTCAGTTATTGCTGTGTGTGGAATGTGTGAAAAACAATGTCAACTAAAATTACAGTCAACAAATTATTGACTCTGAAGGAGTTCCATTGAAGCAGGGCTCCTCAGAGTAAGTTGTTTCTGGGTCACGCTTAAATTTGCATAAGACTTCAAATGGTTTCATAGGAAAGGGTGAACGCGAAACCTTTTTTGCCCATCAACTCTTGCAGAGAAGGAACTTAAACATAAAAGTTGCTGCTTTAGTGATAGCAACTTATCAGCTGTTTGCAGGGAAAACCTAGAATTTTGACCATGAGAATCAAGTGGAAGAGGAACGTAGTATTGTATAATTAATTTCAAAAACATGTTAACGTGGCCGTAAGTTACATATGTGATTTGGGGTCTTTAAAAGTGAAAGGTATAGCTCAGTTTTGCTTTAAATTGAGGACTGATGCACTTCTGAATGTTCTCAGGCATGTTAAGTGGCTAGAGAGACCTCCGAGACCAGCATTCTACGTCGGGTATTATCTGTATCGGAGAAGAACTTTCCCACACACCTTTTTTCAAAATGCTTTTGCTACCAAATCTCTAGGAAGCTTGCAACAGTATCTCTGAATCTAAAAATATCACATGGGCCAACAGAAAAGTCGTTTCTCTCCTGAATGGAAGTGGGACGTGTCAACAATACTTGCAGATGCTGTTAGCCTACAAAAAAAACCAACCCCCAAAAAGCCCCACCCTCCAAGGATTGAAAATATCAGTTACCTCTGAGATTTCTGTTTTGAGATTTCTGTTTTGATTATTCAACTTAACTGTTTCTACTAAACACAAGAAAGGGACTAAGAAGGAGATGCTAAAAAACCTCACCATACTACTTTTGAGCTTCAGTGCTGTATAATTGGTATTGTTGGTTACATTTCTAAAAAGGGACACTGTTGAAGGAAACGTTTAATGCCATGCCTGGTATTCTATTGCCATGTTTATGGCAGTAAATTATCCTTTGGTTGTTTTTTTGGGTTTTTTTCCCCAACTTGTCTGACAAAAAATGTTTTGTTTATGATGACCAGAATATTTTTCAAGACTGACTTAAAGTAGCTGCTAGCTCTCCTGGGGGGTATCTTATTCCATATTTGAGTTAATTTATTACTTTATGTAAATTTATTTATTTAGTGGCACATCTATCTGTTTAGTTGCTCTTGTTTATTACTTTGGAATAATACTTAGACTCCAGTATTCCTGAAAAATATAGCTGCAAATAACTTTGAGACTTAGTCATGTAGATGGTAGTCATCTTTCCCTCCTCTGGATGTAGCTTTACAACTGAGAGACTCATGGTTTTCCATTGTTTTATCAAATAGACACCGAGCTGGATGGTTCCCCTTTAGGCAAGAAGGAGCCCAGCAGCAAGCAGCCAATAACAATGGAGATGTCAACCGTGAGGGACAAAATGTAAACAACCCCGACCTTGAAGAGATGGTAGGTACTTTGGGGTAGGGGTGCGGAGAG
Source organism: Sphenodon punctatus (assembly GCA_003113815.1). Classification (NCBI taxonomy): domain Eukaryota; kingdom Metazoa; phylum Chordata; class Lepidosauria; order Sphenodontia; family Sphenodontidae; genus Sphenodon; species Sphenodon punctatus. The sequence continues at coordinate 1,843,427 of QEPC01014266.1, read as the reverse complement.
TAGACATTTCATGTTTGTTTATTCTCCAAATTTTCATTGGTAGCAACTTAAGAATGGGACACAATCACAATTTGAATTGGAAGAAAATTGAGATCAGAAATATAACTAAGGTTAATACAGTATTATTAGTTGTTTATACAGGAGGACAGTTACACTGAACAGTTGTGATTAGAGAGAGTTCCTGCTTCGAGGGGCATACAATCTAGAATAGAGAAAGCAAAGTGGGGCAAGACTTTCTCCAGCTGCTGGTCTATAGGGATGAATTGCTCCTTGATCTGGATAAGTAGTAGTAGTAATCATTTAATTTTTATAGCACCCTTTGCCAAATGGTACTCGGAGCGCTTCACAACATACAAGTATGATAAAGCGTATTCTGAACTCTGATAACTTGCATTTTTAAGTTCTATAAAGTATACCCACCCAGGTAAAAATACCTGCACCTTTGAGTGAATTCATGAGTTCGTGGTAGCATGTGGTTAAAATACTGTAGAGTGTACCCTGTCAGGGTGGGTCTTCATGTCAGGCAGGCTGGAGATGACTATCCAGACACAGAACTGAGTGTGTAATCATTCAGTTCAGATGGCTGAAATCTGAAGCAGGCTGTAAGGGTTGTGAGCACCAAGTTTCCCTGATTCCAGCCCACCTAAGAATGCCAGAGTCAGAACTGACAAGACAGCTCTGTTCTGCTGCCTGCTCTGACTCTCTGCTTCTGAGGGAGCGAAGCGGACTGGATAGAGATGGAGGAGCTTGGTGCTAGCTTAATCTGAGCATCCATTTTCTCTGTCTCCAGGTCCATTACCTTAAGTTAACTTAAGTTGAATTTCCGATAAATTGAACTCTCTTACATGACCAGAGAAATTCGACTTAAGCAGACTCCAATGTAGCTACTTCCTTGATTTGTTTCCTTGTGGGCCACACAAAAATGAATTTTCAATTCTTAATTCTAATCCTTAAATTCTTTTATTAAACCAACATTTTAATAAAACTATATATTTTAAAGTAGTGAACTGAACTATGAGAGAATTGCTATTCAAAAGTCCTCTGACCATATAAGATTGTTAGGTGGTGTATAAAGAATACTGCATGCAGGAAAATACTCCCATTTACATGTTCTGTATTTAAAGCAGCTAAGTCACTGAGACAATTTGTATTTTCAAAGGAGCGTCTTATGGATGATGGGATTGATGAAGACAGTGGAGAAGATGCAGTTGAAGATGCCAATACAGAACAGCATCCTGGGTTCATTGCCTCTGCTTGGTCTTTCATCACCACCTTTTTCACATCACTTATCCCGGAAGGTCCTCCACAGGTTGGCAACTAGGCAAAAGAGGAACTGTGCCAGGCAGCAAAGCTGCTGTGCTTAAAAGTGGAAGCTGACTCTAGGGGGTATTTTAAAATACAGTGCAATTTCACAAGATTTATAACATTAACTCTTCAATCATGGTGTACAAAAATGTGTATTTTTTTCCTTTCCGCTTTCTCCTGCATATGAATTTTAAGCACAAGTGGACTATACTAAATGCTTTTTAAAAAAATTCTTCTTCTTGTAAAGAAGAAAAAAAAAACTTAGATACTGGTCTTCCATGTCTTATTTTAATTTCAGTTGTGTATTACACTGAGACAATAAGCTTGCAATTTGTGTGCACCATTATTCCTTTAAAGAGCTGCTAGAATCTAAACGCAAACCTTTCAGAATTATGAAACTTATCTTCCCTGGTAAATTCAGTGTATCTATTTGGTCTTTCTCCTAGAAATCCATATCTGGGGTTTGTGTTTCTGGCACCCCAAAAAGAATGCAATTTAAAATGTTTTCCCAGTGGCATAAAGCCCACAAGACTGTCATACAAAAAAAAAATCAATAGTTTAAATTCCTTTGGGCTCTGAGGAGACTCCAGTAATTCTTGATATCTTTTAAAACAGCTCTTCAAAGAAAATTAACAGTAATGGGAGTACATTGTAAACGTTTGATACATATAGTACTCTTTTTTAAAAAAACATAAAAAATAGACAAGTTCTGGAAAACAAAAATATGTAATAGGTTTTTGTTTTTTTTAAAATAAAAACAATTACAATAAACTTTTCTGGATGTTCACTCCTATAAACCTGAAATAGAAACCCCCAAATAACAAAAAGTCATGAAACGGAAAAATGGGGCGACTTGCCATACTTCATGTATTGAGTAAATGAGTTACCGAGATATGTGGGGTACTGAACGAATTTCATGATACTTTGAAGTTGAGAAATTAAATTTAATGTTGCAAAAACAATTTTCTCATCTTAAAGGTCGGAATGGAAACTTGCACTCAAGGGAGCATGCATTGCAAATCTCAGGCTCACAGTTCCCCTTACTGACCATAAATACATGCAGCCAAGCTCAAGAGGAGCTGCTCTTTCCTTACAGATATTATAAAGTCTGTTAATTTTTAATACTTGAGCTGTGCAGTCTGAAGATCTTTTATTTCCCAAAACCCTGATGATATATATTTGGTGTGTGTGTGTGTGTTTGTTTTTTAAAAAGGGTGAATGGATTTGGGTAAGAGGTGAACCATGGTACCTATGTCCAAGCATGGTTTCAACTCAAAACAGTGAAGAGAAGATATGAACAAGTGGAAAATGGAGGCTTAGAATAGCTGCCTTACGAACTGTTGAAATGTTTGGTGAGAGAGTACTTAATTGACAGCTTTTGATATTTGTGAATATGCAATGCATAAAGCCTGTGTACAGGTCTTGAGGCCCCTTTGGTATGATGTGTTTAAATACAACTGGTTCCAGTATAAAGATGAGTAAAAACCTTGAGGCCTTTCCAGAACTGGAACAGAACCTGTTGAAATGATCTAGACTCTACTGACAGCTATCTGCCCCTGGTGTACAATTATATTGTAAAACTTCAGCATTTGTAATTCAATTAAGGGCTTCTCAGCACAATATTTCCCTACCACCTATTTTCCAGTGGCTTATTTAAATGCCTCCCTGTTTGATGGGGCAGGAGCCAAAATAACTCCTTCATTTCCCTTCCTTGGTTTATTAGTGTGGGAGGTGGATTAAATGGTGGCTCAAACCTTCCTCAAATGATGGCTGCCTTGGCCATTTGTCAGGCACGAAGGATCCAACGTTACATGATTTATTAAAAAAAGAAATGTGATTGAAGGGGTTCCTAACTGAATGAATTCTTTGCATTCTAGACATTATTGTAATTGTGTTGGTAGCCTGGTGTTCTAGGCATCAACTTCTCAGCCCTTACTCTTTGCTTCATCTTCCCTGTTGCTATCCCATACAATGTGTTCCTGTGATGCTTGTTGCAGTGCTTTTCCATGTGGTGGTGCCAAGCAATAGTTAGTCCCTGCTTGACGACAACTTGTTTGTTTCATGGTGTTGCAAGGAGTAGCACAGCTCTCTGCAGCTGGGAGATAGGATAGCATAAGGTGCTTCTATACTGATGCAACAATCTTGCTGTCTTAAGTCAGGTGGACAGGTCGGAAATAGTGTTGCTGCACTACGTTCAGATGACTGTTCAAACAAAGTACTTTGCACATTGGTAGCAGGTGGTTCAATACGTTTAATACGTTCTGGTGGGACTTAATGTGGAATCAACTTCTTCATCACTGATGGTACTTCAGTAGATGTTCTTTGTGAAGTAACCATTTCCTTAAGAATGTCGATCCCCTCAGGGCCTCTTTGCCAGGCAGCAACTTGCATCACATGGAAGGTATTTTGTCTATCAAGGGTTTTATCATTTATGTTAATGTTGTCACATGAGAAATGAAGGAATCCTCCTTTCACTAGGTTTCCTGGGACCACCGCCCCATCTCACAATCCATTGACTCTAGGGTTCTCTCTGCTAATGCTGTATTGAGCTGTAAGATGTTCTCGTAACTGATTGTGGCCAGCATGATGAAACAGCTACATTAACTCCTTTGAATGAGTTGCCCGATGGAGAGTGCTACCTAGACCTACGTGTTTTGGTGTCCAGTGTTTTCCTCCAGTAATGTTATACACAAGATCTTGGCATATCTTCAACACTTTATTTTCTGTTTTCTCGTTTTTCATATTTTCATCGTATAGATAAGGATCACTCTCGAATATCAATTGCCCTCCAAGGAGTAATCGCACAAACATATACACAGTATCAGGCATGCAAGCTATTGCTGCTTCCCTGCTCACATGAAAGCCCTGAAAAGGTGGGTGTTGCATGAAGTCAGATCTTAGCTTCAGTGCAATGTGAACGATTTCAAGAAATCCTTCATCTTGCAGGCGGAACAGTTTGATGGTAGGTATATCTTTGTCTTCACTGCTTGGAATATGAGCAGATGTTTTGGGTACAAACACTTTGCTGTTTTCCTATCTGCTTGCTTCAAAGGACAATGGGGTCATACACATGAAAAACATAGTGTTTGAGCTTCTGCTTGAAGGAAGATCTACTCTGAAAGGATGCTGGTATTGTAACATTTGCATCATCTGCTAGACTGTCGTACCTGTTCTCCTTCTGTCTCCTGTCAGTGCTCCGCACGGGTAGCTCTGTGGATGGCTGACAGGAGGCAGAAGAAGAATTCTTCATGCGCATGTGTGGAGCTGCCCGTTCCTCAGTCTTATTTTCTGCCTTTGGCCGTTGGAAGGTTAGCAGCGGTTCTCCCGAACCTAAAAAAAAAAGAAGGAAGACAGGTTAATTTGCACACGCAGGCAATATCATGGGGCAGCAGCACAAGCAGGGTGAAAGGCAGCGAGATCTCCCGGGACCGGGGAGTGTCGGCCGGCCAGCAGGTTGCCGCGCAAAGTGCTGGGGAGCAAGTGGTGGTGGAGGCGGAACCCCCCTCCCCCCCCGAACATGTGCAAGGCTCATGTAGCCAGAGCCCAATTGGTTGCCCCGCAAAGCGCCCGGGAACCAGGGCTACAGCATAACAGTAAGTACAGGCTCCATGCAGGAGCTAAGGAGGCTCCCCCCGCTCAGGGCTTGGTTCCGCTTGGCGGCACCCTCCCTCAGCTGCGAAGCTGCAACATCCCCCCCCTCCTCACTTAGTCAGGTGGGGAAACGGGAGATGGAAGAGGTGGCTGGCGCTGAAGCGCCTCAGGCGGCACCGATACAGGGAGGCACCCCAATGGACTTCCCCTCCCTGGTGGCCTCTATGGAAAGGATCCAGAACTCTCTGGACTGTTTGTGAGAACTTCAGGGCAGGGGCCCGAGCAACCCCTCCCCTGCCCCCCCAACTATTCCAAAGGCGGAGAAAGCCCTGCGCAAAGCAGCAAGGAAGGGCAAGTGGCCACTAGGGGGTGGCCTGAATAAACTCCTTAGATCTCCTCACTAGTCTGCTGAGGAGAGAGGGGGATTCACACCCCAAGAGGCCCAGGGGACAGGCCCAGATGGATCTGGGCTCAGATTCGGAGCCTGAGTAGGGCCAGGAGTGGGAGGATCTTGAGGACCCCGACCCACAGAAACTTCAGGACCCCAGGGACAAAGATAGACAATTCCCCCTGCCATGCAGGAGTGAGTTCATGGCCCAGGTGACTAAGACACTCCAGCTTGTGGAGAAACCACCGAAAGAGGCTTCATCAGACTCCCAAGAGGAGGAGGAACGAGACTACATTCCCTCCGTTCATGGCAGGGAGACTGGGGTCCAGTTAGATAAAGCCTTTGAAAAGTTAATTCTGGAAGAATGGAAGCAGTCGGAGAAAGCCAAAAGAATGAATAAAACCCAGGCTGCTTTATATTTCCTCTCCCGAAGGAAAGAACCCCTGCTAAAAAACCCTAAGGTGGATGCAGCAGTCATATCCGTGGCTAAACAGAGATTCTTCCCCACAGAGGGGGACTGTTACTCCAAAGACACCATGGAGAGGGGGATAGAGTCTGCCCTACGCAGGGGTCTTGATTATTCTGCCACTACCGTGAGGGTCAACATGATCTATGTGGCAAGGGCCCTGCTGGCATGAACTCAGGAGGCCCAAATCCCCACTATTTCTGACAAAAGGGCTCAGGTTCTCTCAACCCACATTAATCTAGCCACGGCCTTTCTAGCAGACTCTATATGGACGCCATGATATGGGCTGCTAGAGCAGTGGCTAATTCAGTCTCTGCGAGATGCAAATTATGGCTCAGATCTTGGCAGGGATACTCCACTGCCAAGAACCTGCTATCAGCGGCTCCCTATAAAGGGTTCAAGCTATTTGGTGTCTGTTTGGATAGCGTCTTGGCAGATGCCAATGACAAGGCAAAGCAGAAGAATTTGCAACAGATGGGGGTAAAAAATAACCTTTTTCGTGTCCCTTCCTATAGACCCAGAGGAGGATATGACTCAGGGTATGGAATGTTTAGAAGGCGGGGGCAATATAGATATGATCAGGCAAATCGATTCAACTCTTGCAGGGGTAATAGAGGTCAGGGACCCAGACAGGACAAACAGCGCCCATGGGGCTTCCCTCAGTCACAGAGAAAGACAGACGCATGACTATCCAGGAACGCTGGAAGTGGGAGGCAGACTTCATTGTTTCTCAGCCCACTGGGCAGAGTCTGTCTCAGACGCCTGGGTCCTGGACTGTGTCAGGCACGGGTACAGCATAGAACTAAGGGACACCCCCAGACACGGCTTCATCCCCTCCCCAAGGTCAGCAGACCATCAGAAACACTTGGCAATGCTGGGAAAAATACAGAGACTCAAGACAATCAGAGCTATAGAGCCGGTTCCCTTGGACTAGTGGGGACTCGGCCTGTATTCGATCCTCTTCCTAGTTCCCAAAAAGTCTGGAATCTGGAGAGCAGTACTGGACTTGAAAACCCTGAACAAGGTAGTACGATACCAATGCTTCAAGATGGAAACGGTCTCCTCCATTTGCCAAGCCTTCAGGAACGGGGACTGGTTGGCTTCTCTGGACCTCAGGGATGCGTACTTCCATATCCTGATATGGGGACCGCACCGCCGGTGGCTACGATTCTATTACGAGGGAGACCACTATCAGTTCAGGGCCCTTCCTTTCGGCCTTTCATCAGCCCCGAGGACGTTCACCAAAGTCCTGATCCCCTTGATAGTGAACCTCAGGAAGGAAGGGGTGCACATTTACCTTTACCTGGACGACCACCTCGTCTGGGCTCAGTCACGGGAAAAGATCCTGGCAGAACTATGAGGTATCTCGGGGACCACGGCTTTTTGATCAACAAAGAGAAAAGTCTCCTAGTTCCGTCACACAGGCTAGAACATCTGGGGGTGCTGATCAATACTACCTCAGGCACCGCATACATCCCACCAGACAGACAGCAACACATCAGCTCGATAAGTCAACTGAAACACCGGACACGGGCAAGGCTAAAACATCTAGCGCAGCTACTCGGACTGTTGGTTTTGTGCACCAGACAAGTGCAGTGGGCACGGTTCCACCTTCGCCCCTTGTAGCGGCTGCTGAGGCCTATGCAAGCAGAGCTTACGAGAGGTCTCAATCCCTGGGTTATAATACCAAGAGGGTTCCTAAAATCAATGTCCTGGTGGTTAGAGGTGGAAACGTTCGAGACAGGCGTCGCACTGGCGGAACCAAGTCGCACAGTTATCATGACGGACGCCAGTCTGATGGGATGGGGAGCCCAGATGGGGGCCACGTCAGTACAGCAACTATGGTCCGTAATAGATCGCACTCAGGACATCAACGTCCTGGAACTCAGGGCGGTGCACCTGGCCCTGCAGCAGCTAGCTCACTCCATAGGCTATGCACACGTCTTAATTTATACGGACAACATATCCGCGAAGGCCTACATCAACCACCAAGGGGGATCCACTCCAATGTGAAGCGGTGAGGCTCTTTGCGTGGGCACAACACAATCTGAAATCGTTAAAGGCTCTACATATAAAAGGGACGGAGAATGTGCAAGCAGACTGGCTGAGTCGACAAACATTGGATCCCCATGAATGGCAGGTACATCTGGAAGTGTTCAAGTCCCTGGTAATATGTTTTGGACAGCTGGTGCCTGTTGTTCCTGTTCGCGAACAGGTCCATCAAGTGCAGATACACATGTCAAGAGCGGCAGATGGGGCAGCAGAGGTAGTAGATTCCCTCAACCAGGATTGGCCAGAGGGCCTATGTATGCCTTCCCACCGATCCCGCTGATATCCAGGACTATAGCCAAGACCTTCAGGGAACAGGCTCAAGTGATCTTGGTAGTGCCATGGTGGCCAAGAAGACCCTGGTTTTCCGATCTAGTAGAACTGAGCCAGAGCCAACCGATGCACCTTCCATTGAGACCGGACTTGTTCGTCCAAGGGCTCAGTGCGAACATTTTCCTTACCTTCCTCCCACCCCCCATTGGATATAACTGATTTTGCCTCTTCTATTTTCTCCGATTTGGCTAAGTTTACTGAGGCTGGGGGGATGAATGGTAAGGCAGCTGCCCCGGATTCAAATAGCCAGTTTGAACACTCAATGGCTCTTGGCCAGGATGTTCCCCTGGCCCAAATCGATTTGTCTAAGGTGGAGGGGGGGGGTCAAGACCCCCTGAAACAGGCAGTGCCATGACTCTAAGACTCTGGACGTCTGCTCATGGAATTGTGCAGGCTGGTTAAGATCATTGCAGCACCCAGAAGTAAGAGAATTTCTATTGGGGTTCTCTGTTATTGCTCTGCAAGAGACATATTAAGTCTGACAGCATGGCTCTTGAATGTGCAGCCTTAAAAGCACAGGGTTACTCGGAGGCGGTTCTATCCACATTGCAACAAGCTAGGCGCCCACCCACCAGGAAAGCCTATACCTAGAAAACCTTTCCTCGGTGGACGGGTGATAAAGGGATAGATCCTTCTCAGGCAGGGGTACACATCATTCTAAATTTTCTCCAAGATGACTTGGAAATGGGGCTAAGACCAAACACATTGACTCGCCAGGTGGCGGCCATTGCGTCGGTCTTACAATCAATAACACGCAGGAAGATTTTCCCGCATAGACATATTAGGCAGTTTCTGCAAGCGGCCCGTAACATTTGCCCTCCAGTGATCCGCAGGTGCCCCTCTTGGAGTCTTAATGTAGTGCTGGATGCACTTACCAGAGCCCCATTTGAGCCACTCTCGCATGTATCGCTGTACATGCTATCTCTTAAGGTCGTATTTCTGGTGGCAGTAACTTCGGCCTGCAGGGTTTCCGAATTGGGGACATTATCGATGGAGGATAATTACTGCTCCTTCAAAGCCCTGTCAGTCATGCTTAGGGTGGACGAGACTTTCTTACCAAAAGTGAATTCGGCTTTCCATAGGGCTCAGGAGTTAGTCTTGCCTTCCTTTTGCCCCAAACCCTCACATCCTAAAGAAAAGGTGTGGCACACCCTAGATGTGAGGAGGGCCCTGAAAATCTATCTGAAAAGGACCCAGGGGATGAGATCCACCTCAGCTCTATTTGTTAATATTAGACCCAGTTATGGGGGAGGAAGGCCTAAAAAGCCCTAATATCCAAGTGGGTTAAACAATGCATAATTGAAGCCTACAAAGCGAAGAATAAGGTTCCACCTTTACAGATTTGGGCACATTCGGTCAGAAGTGCAGCCACTTCGTATGCCTTCAAATCAAGGGCGTCTTATGACGAGATTTGCAGGGCAGCGACCTGGTCCTTCCTGCATACATTCGTTAAACATAAGTTAGATCTGTTTAGGTCTGCTGAGGTGGCGTTTGGCAGGAGGGTCTTGCAGGCAGTTCTGGAAGTTCCCAGGGCTGTTTGCTGCCACCCATAGTTCTTTGGGCTCGGGTACATCCCGTGCAGAGCACTGATAGGAGACAGAAGGAGAAACAAAAATTGGTCACCTACATCGGTGAATTTGTTTCAGTTCTGTTGTACTGTCAGTGCTCTGGTCCCCCCTGTCAAACAGCACTGATTGAGATGGAGGAGGCACTCAGGGGTGCCTAGTTAGTCTGTTCAGTTACTTAGTTGTTCAGTTAATCTTAGGATAGTTTAGGAAGAATAGACTTATAACTCATATCTCTCAAGGATCCCCAAGACCGGGGGCGGGTTTTCATTAATGAGTGTGAATAAGGCTTTGCAGAGATGTGGAGACGATCCTCGACTTGGTCACTGACTGAGGAACGGGCAGCTCCACGCATGCGCATAAGGAATTCTTCTTCTGCCTCCTGTCGGCCATACGCAGAGCTACCCGTGCGGACCACTGACAGTACAACCGAACAGAAACAAATTCACCGAGGTAGGTGACCAATTTTTGTTTCCATGTTTCTGAGAACTCCAGCACATGTCCCTTTTCTGCAGCAGTGATTAACTCCTGAACTAACCATACCATAGCGAGATCACTGTCCCTGTCAGAGTTTCATTATGAGTCTCTTAGGA
>QEPC01014266.1:1789193-1819650 GCA_003113815.1 Sphenodon punctatus | reverse complement strand
TGTGTGTGTGTGTGTGTGTCCCTGAGACACCTCCCAACATTCAAAGTGCATAAAGCTTCATGCTCTCCTGCTTATCATTTCATTCTTTTATTAGTCTGTCCTCTTCCCCATTGTTGTGAAGTGCTTTTCCTGGGAGGCAACCAGGAAAGGAGGTATCTGTAGCCTGAATTGTGGTCTTCCTCTTTCTATCCTAAAAGAGGGATAGTGGGATTCAGCACCCAAAGAGGGACTGGTAGAAGGAATGCACTTCGTACAAGCTCTGCAAGCCAGCTAGCTGTTGAAGAGCATGCTCAGGATGGAGAAAAGAAGAGGAGGGTTAACACCGTGGATCTACTATTTATTTGTTTAGCACTAGCTATGTATCTGGAACTGTACAATCAGTGCAGGAGGGTACAGTTTTGTTTTTCTTTTAATTTGTTTCCCTGAAGAAGAAGAAAAAAAGTTTTATATTTTTTAGTTTCATTTTAATTTTGTTTTTGCAACATTGTTTTGTGTCTCTGGAACACGTCAGTCAGGCTGAGAGGTAAAATAAAATGAGTGAACAGAATTCTGTTTGTACAAACATTTGTTTGTTTTTATAAAAAAATAAAATGAAATTTCTAAACAGAACTAAATTAAATTAGTTAAGGGAAAAAAATGAAAAACACACACCTCGTAGTTAGAGAGAGATCCCTCCCCTAAGGGGCTTACAGTCTGAGTCATGAATCCATTCCCTGTCCTGGAGTGCATGCCCTTGTCTCTGCTCCCTTCCCCTGAGCTCACTTGAGGGGAAGGACCTGAATCCATGAACCAGGGCCTGGAACTGGAAAGAGGACTAGTAAAACACCGCTGTGGGTTAGTGATTCCTTACCCCTGACCTCTCTCATGTAACGGAATGCAGCTGTGGATGTTCATTTTATAACGTATCCTTGTTCTAGAGTACGGGTAAGTCCTTGGATTGTAGTAAGATGGAACTGATTCAGGGAATCTGCTCATCATCCTACGGGAAATTTCATTTTAGTTTTCAACCTCCTGCCTCTTCCGTCATGCAGAACAACCTACGCCGTGGCCATTTTTCAATAAACTGATGTTCACGAGTCCCTTGGAACCTTTTATATTATGAACCACATCTGATAATACAATGCAGCTTTGGTATAAGCAGGAACAAGCACCCTCAGTGATGATTCAAACAGAAAATAAGTGCCTTGTTTGTTTGATGAAGCAAATATACTTCTTCATCCAAGTAACTTCTAAACAAATTGTCCTGTAGCATTGCCAGGATACAAGTGTTGGCAGGAAGTATGGACTTACCAGGTGGTGGTCGTTTTTGGGATGGCTGAATGGGTCTGCTACTTGGTAGCACTGATGCAATACATGATGGAAGTCCCATAGAAAATATCGAAAATGCTTCTATCATGGATGACCTTGGATACGACCATACCATCACTGCATGGTAACCCCACGGTGTTGTCCTGGGGGTTCCTGAAAACCCTAAAATTGCTGCCACTTTTCCTTCTCCTCTCCTCCCCCCCCCCCCCAGTAGGAATTCATACATATGAATAGGGTGAGATCCTGGCTCTGTTTGCTTCAGTGGTGCCAGGAGGATTTCAGCTACAGCAGGTGTTCCCAGCTGTAATGCTACATCTGTGGAAATTGATCTGGTATTGAAATTGCTGACATCATCTTGATCGTGTAGCTCAGAGGTGGGAAACCTCCTTCCTGAGGCCCTTTTGAAAATCAGAAGAAGCACCAAGGGGCCACAAAGAAGTTGGGAATGTGGGTGTTTAAGAGATGCACTCAAGAAAAGGAGAGCCCTGATAATGGATATGTGCTGTGCATCTGTCCCATTGCTTGTGTGCGTACCCTGAGCTCAGTTTTTCAGTGGTTAAATGTAGGAACTGGAAAGGGGCCGCATAAAAACTTGCTGTGGGCCACATTTGCCCTCGACCCGAGAGATCCCCCACCCCCATAGCTGCTCCTATGGATGTTCATGCCGTTGTGTGTTCCACTGGTTACCTGAGAGTCTCTTCTCACCAACTAGTGTCTGGATGATGATCATGTTTCTATGGGATCTCGGATTGCTGCAGTCGAGAAGTGGAGCGGGTACATTTATTTATATGTAGCAGTGGCTACATGGTAGGAGAAATCTATTGACTGCAACCATGCTGGAACACTGAAAACAAGTGGCTAGGGTTCTACCTGGTAACACCCAATATTTCAGAGGAAAACATGGGGTGCCATTGTTCCCTGATTATTCCCATGCCCAGGTCATGATGACCGTAGAGGGTACATTTTTAGAGCATTCAATTTCTTTTCCTCAGCTGTTTTCTGGTGAAACTAAGAGCTGCCAGAACTATAATAATGGACAGCCATATCTTCACCTTGTGTAAAGGAACATTGCTGTATGGAAATCAGGCTTTGGAATTGAAAATGTGGTTAAAGTAGCATAAGAGAGGTCTGTATTTTTCAGCTGACTCTTGGCAGCGAAGAGTAAGTGTGTGTGTGTGTCTCCATCCATTTTGCCCTAATAATTTTTATTATCGGAGGTCAGGCTTATTAGGAGAAATAAATCAAAATTTCTTTCCACCTTTCAGTAACCTAATTCCATCCCCTTTTTAGTTACTCTAATTGAATAATCTCCTATGTATTAAATCTGAAGCATCAGTTAGGAAACCTGACTTATTGCTGCATTGATCAGCGCTTACTGCACTAATAATGTTTGTGCTCTCCAATTTCCCCCAGTGCGTGTTAATAGCATCCCACCTTTTGGCCTGTGTTATGTTGACTTCAGGCCAGTAGCTAGACTCTGCCAGAAGAGGGGGGCTACGGCTCCTGATTGGGGAGGTGGTTTGTGTGTATCCTGTTACGTTAGTGCAACAGATACTTTGATATATCACTAAATATTTAGTCCATGCTGCAATCAGTTGGGTAAAACAGTGAAGTGTATCCTGGTTAGTTTATGGATAGCTTTGTCTATGGGCTCCTTGTGCCAAACCCCTTTGTTTTAAACAACTTATTGCTTCTTAGCAGAGTGGGAGGACCAAATTCTTGGCAGCAGGGACCCAGTCTCATTGATTGGCTACAGGCATAGCTAACTGGTAAAGTAACAAAGCCATGCAGGTACAAAATCATCTTCGTATTCCCTGGATGGTGGTGATATAGTTTTACTGGAATATCAGGAGGTATTTGCTGCCATTTTATTGCATAAAAATACCAGTGCAATTAAAAAAAATTAATCAAATATCCAATACAAATTTTGTATCTGATTGATTTGCCAGAATATCTCTCGGACATCGAGAACTTTAAGGTCAGAAGGGCCATGACACTTGTGAGGCTAAATATGATGCCTACTGCAGTAGCTGAGGGTAGATATCAGGGCATTCCGTCTGAGCTGAAATTTTGCTACTGTGGGCAATTGGCAATTGAAGATCTGCTGCGCTACTTATTGCATTGCCACAGAACAATTGAGATCCGAAATAAGTTTTTTAGTCCTTGGTTTGTGGGTAAGGATCATTGGGCCCAGCAAAGGAGGATACAGTTTATTCTAGCCAACCAGAGTAAGACGGTCGCCCTGCAAGCTGCTGTAGGGGTATTTCAATTGGAATGGTTTAGGAAGCAACAACTGGCATCTTCCCAATAAGTGCGATAGGAATAGGGTTTTGCCTCTGGGTATTGGGACTTGAGGAATACACGTGCAATATTCCTGGCTAGAGAGACTGCTGAGTAATGTACCCAGTTGGCTACCCCCAGGGTTTCCCCCTCCCCCTGCCTTGCAGACTGTGTTGAGGGGCCTTTGTGAACTTCTCCAGTCTGTATGGCTTAGGGTGGAGGATTGGGAATAATTTCCTCACTGCTTGATTTCATGAACACCTTTATTTGAAGATTGGGCTGTGTAGGGGACAAAAGTGATGTAAAAATTCCTGGGAAAGATAAGCCATTCTAATACCCCTTGGGAATTGTGGACATAGGCTATTGTCTCCGAATTTTGTTTAGTGATATGCAGGGGCCAAGTGTACCGCCACAAACCCCGAGAAGGGTAAGGTATTATATGTGTCGCACAGGGCTCAAGTGTGCCGCCATAAACCCCGAGAAGGGCAAGGCATTGATGGCTCTCTCGTTGAATAGAAAGTAAAGAATATTGAGGTTGCTTACCCTAATGATTCCTTGATAGTGCAGTTGTCGACACGGGGCACGGGTATCGTTATAAACCTATGAATGTTGAACTTTTTCCTCTGCTTTACAGATTTGTAGGTATTGACTTATCTGGCCTAGGTTTCCCTGTGTTTTTCCCCCCCAATTATTATCCCCAAGGGTTGAGCCATTTTTGCAGGTGACAATTGGGAGGGCCAGATTTAGAAACTACGAAGGTGGCTAATAGGCATAAGGTGTTTAATAGTCATAATGGAATTATAATTTTATGATTTTATGTTGTTACTTTATAGTATTTTATTTCTGTTTTTCTAGATGTATTTGTATTTATATTTTATGTTGTTATGGCCTAAGGCTAAACAAATAAAACTATTATTATTATTATTATTATTAATTTGCCCCTATTCAGTTTGGGTTCTAACAAAGCAGATTCAAATCCCTCTCTGCTTCCCACTTTGTTGGATATCTATTTTGGCTACTTTATTTTGGCTATTTGGGTTACTTAATTTCAGCACTATTAGCTCAAGTGCAATACCTGCAGGGGGACTGGGGTACAGAGTCTCATTGCTTGGCTACAATCCCCTTCCCCCCCCCCCCAGGGAACCCCAAAGGGAAGCGGCACCCAAGCAAAACCCCTTTGCCAAGCGCTACTAGAGGCATGAAATCTCCTTCCCTTATCTCCCTGCCCAACACTAGCAGCGCTCAGCAAAGGGGATACTTCCAGATCAAATTTCACAGTGAGTTTACTTAATATTAAATTTGCATGCACACCTGCAAATTTAACATTAAATCTACCTCATGTTAGTGACGGGGCTGGATTTCCCAGCACTGTCATCTGTGATGCAACTCTCAGAAATTTCACTGCCTGATGCAAGAAGATGCATGCCCACATTGCACAATTTCACTTTAGATAGAAATTAACATCAGATTGTGTAATTTGGGCAAGCAGCCTATAGTAGGCCTGAAAGAGAGATTCCACCCGTTCTGATTTCCGATCAGAATCGGCGTTATATCTGTTCCAATCAGAAATTGGAATGAACAAAATGAGTGTGACTTCAATCGGAGTGGATGAAAAAACAAACAAAAATTTGGTCATTTTGTGCATGTGCTTCTGCCTAGCAGCCATTTTATGCAGGCACAAATGGGCAAGCTTTTGTTTTTGATAAAAATTCTTACCAGATTTGGAAAACGGTGTAACTGTTCTGTTGTTGTGGAAATGTTTGCAAAAACAGAACCGTTTTTTCGAACCATCCCCTACGCTATACGTGGCCTGTCTCCTTGGTGCTGGAACTGAAGGGAGGGATCTTCAACTTGAAGTACAATATCTATGAGGAGCAGGCCAGAGATGGGCAGGTGTCTGTCCCTTTAACCACTCACTGACTAATGACCCAATTTGGGAATGGCTGGTTGATCCCAGCTCGCAGCTGTAGGAAGGCTGTTAGCTAATGCAGGAGGGGCCAGAAAGCTCGGAGAGGACCACCTACAAAGGAGCTCAGGTAGCTGGGCCCAAGGGTGGCATCTCTGCATCACCAGAGCTGGTTGGTTGGTTGGCTAGACAAGACGGGTAGTGAAGGGGGCTTAAAAAAGCCAAAGCCCAAGTTTAGTAACAGATGGACTGAACAGAGAGCTATAAAGAAAGGACTTGCCAGAGATGCTTGAACAAAGTATGGATGCCTAGGGAAAAGCTTGCCTCCAGAAAATAATTGGCTAGGACGCTGGCAAGTGACTCAAAAGTTAAAAGGTTTTGTGATTTTGTTTGTGTTAATTTAAAGTTGTTTTTGTGATTGTCTTTTGTTTGTTTGTGGAAGGAATAAAAGCTACGCATGGTGGAAAACCAGAGGAGTTGGTGTTTGGGGCCACATCTTGCAATAAGCCTCCCACCGTTTACAAGAGGAATGTAAAAAAAAAAAAAATTGACCTCATGTAACTTAGGGTGTTTAGAAACAAGATGATAGCCCGCTGCAGTCTGTGTTGGGTCCATGCAGTCTCCACTCAGTCCCTACTCACATGTTTAGTGTGTCCAGCAGCCTAACAAATGGGCAGACCCCTGCGTGTAGTTCATGTGCTTGTGGGCAGCCCCCACTGGCAGCACCAGTGAGAGCAAGAACAGAGAGAGGGGGAAAGAAAGTGGTCACTCCTCATATGCTATAGGATTTTCACCCGTGATTCTATGGTCCTGGATGTGCGGAGGCACTGCGTGCAACCTAACTGACGGGACACAGATACGTCGGGACACGTTAGCCTGCGTTCACTCACACAGCAGGCTCCATATTTTCCAAGACCCCACCATGTGTGGGGGCCATATGGCCGGTGGGGTCAAACACCTAATAAATAGGTGGACAACCACCTCTTGTGCACTAATGTGGGCTAACATCTCATTTGTGTTCACCCTTAAAATGCATACACCCATTTCAACAAAATTTGGCAAAGAACTCCATCTTCTCAACTGATATTCTTAAGCGCATTACCTGGCTGCCAAATGTAGCTACCTTCAACGTCAAGTCTGATACCCTATAGTTCAAGCACAAATTGTATCTACCATATTGAGGAGAAGTATCCAAAACCACCTCAAGGACCAAGAGGAAATCACCCGTAAGTTTCTCATATTGGGGACACGCAAAAAAAATATGATTGGTGGAGTCTACTTCCTGCAAAAGGCAGGAATGACATCTTCTTTCCTGCCAGGGCATGCCCAGATAGCGACCTTCCAGGACCGCTGACGGAAATGCTCTGAATCGGAGACGGGCAAAAGCCCGTCTTAGTTGAAAGCTAGACCAAGCTACCAAGTAGCTGGACTCCAGTGGATGCCCCATAGTGGGATTGTAGAGGGGATTCACTCTCTGACACTGGAGCATTTCCGTGTCTACCTGAAGCTGCTGGTCAGCCAGTCTCTGGTTTATCAAAATCATAGCTCGTTTGATCCCTAGGGCAGCCAGGAAACTGGGAGAAAATCCCAGTTTCCCCAGGATGGTTCCCACCCGTTTCTGCCAAGAGGGGAGCATACCCTCGGCTTGAATGCCATTCAGCAGGGAATTTTCACTCTGAGGGAGAGTTAGTCCTTAGCCAGAATTTTATGAGGGTCTGGGATGCAACAAACCTAATGGGAAGGCATCCCGTCTCCAACCGGAGAAAGATCTGTGGGGTGCCACGCGGGACCCTCAGAATAGCCCTCAAAAACCCATTTTGTATTGATTCCAGCTGGTCCAAGTATTCTGCCCCCCCCCCCCCCACGGGAAATGCATGTAGGAGTTGGCCGATCACCTTAGCACGGAACAACGGAAGTGCTGGCAGCAACAGTTTACCCCCCTTCACAAAATAGAACCGACGGATAACTCATGCTGATTGCTTAGCACGGATTTTAACCTGGGACCACTGGGTCCTCCAAGTAGGGACACATGAGAAGACCACACCAAGGTACTTAAAGTTAGGAACCTGTGTAATCAGATGGTCATTTATCCACCACTTACGAGGTTTTTCCGGCCGCCCTCTGCCAACTATCAGCACCTTGGTCTTTTCGTAGTTGATATTTAAACCCTCTCTACCACAATAGTCCCCAACCCGAAGCATGGCACGGCATAGACCCACCAAAGAGCGTGACAACAAAACCGTGTCATCAGCGTATAATAATGATATTGGCTGAAAAGATGTAGTTTTTGCTCAAGGCTCTAACTTTCACAAAAGAATTTCAATCCTCCAAGAAATGGAATTGGTTGTGAGAGGCATACAAAGTCAGCCAGAAGGAGATAGTGATAAGAATGGACTCTTTGTTCCTACCACCTTGGAATTGAGAATCCTTACTCAGAAGATGAAAGATTTTTCCCCTTATGGAAAAGGTTACTACAGAAGAGCAATTCTTTAAAGGTCTCCTTACTTGAGAAGTGCACACTTTTTTTTTTTTTTTGGAGTGATGGAATCCCCGATCTCAGACAGAGATAAGAAATGGGAAAGAAACACAAAAGACGAGAAGGATGTAAAAATGCCATAATGAACTCGCGTGTCTTGAGCAAACTTCTAATCTAATGAGAATAGATTTTGTTTGGGAGATTGTACAAGTACAATTAATTATTCATGGCAGCGACATCATTAGGATTTCATTTTGTTTAAAGGCCTCTAAGTGACTTAGAAAATTGGGTTAAGCTGAAGAAGAGATTCAGGAGAGGGACAGGGGAAAGCTTTTCATTTTATTGACTTTTGTCGATTATTTTTCTAGATAGATATAAGCAGCACCCACATAAATTATACTTAAATTCTGAAATTCCTTCATCAGACTTGGAGGTAAACGTGATCCCCATGGAACAAGAGGTTCAGACAAAGTTGGATTTATTACGAGTGTTTGCTAAACTATTTAGAAATTGTTGAAATCATTTGCTTCTACTAGACTTGGGTATTTTTCCTGTTGTGTAGCTGCTGTAAGGCAGGGATTATTATTATTATTATAATAATAAAGGGATGGGGATCCCTTTTTCTCCTGGGGGCCGTTTTGAAAAATAGTACAAGCTCTAGGGGTCACATAGATGTTGAGAGCTGGGGTGCTGAACAAATGCACTTTATCCATCTCCACTCTCTTCCTCTGAGCTCACTCGGTGCTTGTAGGCAGGAAGAACTTGGAATGTGAGGAAATTTTGTATTTCTGATTTCTGTTCTGTTTTTGATGCCAATATTTATGGTTTATTTGTATTTTGTGTCTCAGCATTTTAGACTATTTTTCATGAGAAAAATCTGGTCGCTGCCACAATTGGTTGGGAAGCAACCAAGCAGAGGAGTGCAGCTTGTGCGTATGTAAAGGGAGTACAGCCCTGTGTGTGTATAAGGGTGTGCCGTAGGCTAGCTACCTCTTAGCAAAATGACCCTGACACTACCATAGGCCAAAATGGAAGTGCCAAGGTCATCAACCATGCCTTCGTAACCTCGAGGCTGGACTACTGCAATGCACTCTGTGCAGGATTGCCCTTGAAGATAGTTGGGAAGCTGCAGCTGGTGCAGAATGCGGCAGCCCTCCTTCTGTTGGGAACGGGTTGTCAGGAGCACATTACAGCAGCGCTCCAGAGTCTGCACTGGCTGTCAATAGCTTTCCGGGCACAATTCAAGGTGCTGGTTTTAATCTACAAAGACCTAAGGGGGTTGGGCCCCAGGTATCTAAGGACCGCCCCCTCCCTCCTGTCCCCTCGTGGTTCCTGAAGTCAGCCGAGGGCACCCTCTTTCAGGTGCCATCTCTCCAAGATGTTTTTACAGGTAGGGCATGCGGGGAGGCTGCCCCATGATTATGGAACTCCCTCCCCTGGGGGTCTGCCTGAGCATGAGCCTGTTCATCTTCCGGCAACAATGTAAAACCTTTCTATTGGGCCAAGCGTTTGGCAGGCAGGGATAGGGTTGGATGCGAGTGGGTGGGGGTGCAGGGGAGGACTGGGTGGGGCATTAAGGGGATTTATTTTTGTTGATGATGATGATTTTTAATATTGTTTTTATGGTTGTAAGCTGCCCTGATGCTCTGCGGGAAGGGTGGCATAAAAATTAGATTAAATAAATAAATTTCCGCAAGAGGTGATGGTGCAGCCCTGTGTGTGTATGTGTATACACGTGTAAATGGTGACCCTACAATAACAGCAAAGGACCCTGGTATCAGCGAGCTCCAGAGCACATGGCAGAGTGATTCCACACCCTTGCCCCATCCTGGGTCCTGCTCATGGCCGCCCTTACCACAGAGCAACCCAGGGCTACAACTCTGGCCCTGCTCTTTTCTCTACTTCTGAAGGCCACACAGTGTTTGGGCTCTTCTAGGTAGGCAGCTAAGAGGAAATTATCAAAGGCACTGGGGACAAATTGGTTCTCAATTTCATTGGAAAATCAGTGGAAGTTGGGAGCTTATTTATGAGGGTTTCCCTGATGTTGACATTTATCCATTGGGAGCTTGACTGAGAACAGTAAACTCAATAAGAATGTATGGACTGGCACATTGGTCAGACCAATCATCAGTTTAGCCTTGTATCCTCTTTCTGATAGTCGCTGATTTTAAGTTTCTTCAGACCAGTGCACAACAGTTCATGAGATGATCCATTCCCGCTGTACAGTCCCAACTCAGACGGCTCCTGCCCTGACTATTTTGACTAGACAGTATGTTCATCCAACAATAAGATTTTTAGTCATTATTCCACTGGGTTAAATTTGAACTCGCTACCTTTGTATGAATGTTTGCATATTCTGCTAAACCTGGCAATAGGACTCCAGCATTCCTCCCCACTGCCATTCACTTGGCTACAGAAAGTACTGAGGTAACTTTCTCTTTGCTAGATAAAAAAAAACACATCTTGATCTCTTTGTGGTATATATGTTACAGTGGAACTGTTGATTTCAGGAACTGGTTATCCTCTCTGGTGGCTAGTGGAGCCTAATGGATAAGGTGTTGGACTTGGATTTTGGACCTTGTTGGGTGGGCTTGGACAAGCCACTTTCTCTCAGCTTCACTTCTCCATTTGTAAAATGGGGATAATAATGACCTACCTCACAGGGTTGTTGTGAGAGTTAACTTAAAAATGGTAAAGTTCTGCCCTGGGACAGGGTGGGTTATAACTTGAGATAAATAATAATTTGTACATAAGTCTCTGCACACATAGATCTGTTAACTGGAGAATTATTTTACTTATCCTTCATCAGTAATATATATATATATATATATAAAAGCATAGTGATTGTATACAATCATTGCATGTGTTAGGGAACGCATGAAGAAATCGGTGATTGTACACAATCACTAATTATTCTATAGAATCACAGGAGAGTTTACTAAGTGTATTCTGTGGAGCACTAGTTTCCGCTCTGTCCTAGGCCATATATAAGATCACCCGTGATTACATTCATTGCCACATATGAGTGACAGTATGCGGAGAGAGTCGTACTTTGAACATTCACTGACAGTTCCTTGTAATTGCATAGACAAGCAAGTGAATGTATGAATGTCAATATTCCCTAGGTTCAATTACTGAGTTTAGTGATTCTTTGAAATGACAGCTGGCAGTGTACAATCACTCAATTTGACACTTTTGTTGCAGCATATCTTTGGAGAGAGAATTTCCAACACCACAGCATGCAGTTACAAAACAATTATTTCCAGGAAGGCTACCATTTTGCTTTCCGGTGGGTGAGGCCTGAGAAGTGGATTAAGATGGACTACTAAACTTGGCAGCTAAGTAGGATATTTATCTGGTTCAGATTATAGGATCCTTGGATTATGACTTGAGTTCTGTTCCCAGGACTGCATATGTGCTAGTATCCGGTGACTGTGGGTAGCTACATGAGCATGAAACAGTGGGTGCTTTTAAATGAGCAAGGCTGGGGCAGCGGTGTCCATGGCTGCTGAGTGACACAGCTCCGGAGCAGGCACTGAGGTGGAGTGCTTGGGAGGGATTCTGATGGGTGGATTCCAGTATGGCTACCGCGGCAGCCACCTCACACTCCCCTGTCATGGACCATGGAAGAAGGGGAAGTGCGCCGGGCTGGCCTTTGAAATTGACGTGTCCCAGTGTGAGCGCTGGCAAAGCTGGACTCCCCACTGCTCGTGGCCAGTTCCTGTGACTTGCAATGGCCATGTCCCCCACCCACAATGCTTATGAGAGGTGGACCTGTCTGACATGGATGGCTGCTCCAGCTCATACGGGCAGGCAATGCATGGGTACATGTTGCCACACACTTTTTTGGCTTGCCAGACACAGCACACTCCAGATTTCTCAGCAGTACTCCATGAGTAGCCATGAGTGGGTGCTGTGTGACTCATGGGATCACGCATTTCCCCATACCCCCTTTAGATAGACGGTCAGATGAGTGACCCCTGGGTGGCCATGCGTGGAAGCAAAAACACCCAGTATCGTATCTGTGTATCTGTCCCTGGATATGGTGCAATGCTTTAACTGTATTAACATTGGTGTGCTTCTGCAGAGAGTTTTTAATACATGGGTGCTAGCCTGGGAACCATCCTGGAGTCTGATTGTTTAAAATGTCTGGTTTCTTTTCCTTTTTTCCCCCCTCCTATTGTTTATTTGTTCCTTTCCTCGTAATTCTCCCTGTTAACTCATGGACAACATTCAGGGACAGATTTAAATCGAAGCAGACAGTCTCCAGTTCTGTTCCATCCCTCGAATGGTTGGGTTTGTTTAAACGTGCCGTCGGCAGAACGCTTGGTATGACTGGAATGTTTGTGTCTTTATTTTTTCATTTCATATCATGTGTGAGGTGCCCTTGTTAAATTCTGAGGAGCTCACATGCCAATGGTGGTTTTAAAAAATCTCTGTTATGATTGGCTCAGCTTGATAGATTATTTTCAATAGCTTACGGATGACAGCCTGGAACAATGGGCTGTCAAGCGAGGTTGGAGCAATGCGGGGAGAGGAGGAGTCCTCATGTCATGGACATATGCAGAAGTGAGAGAGCTGTGAAATGATGCCTCCATGCTGGGTCCTGTCTCTTGAAAATGGCTGGGCATCTTTCAAAACAAAGAGGTGATACTGAAATGTGTGATTTCACACACAATCTTGTTCATAGCAAGGCTGCAAGGTGGTACCAGGATGAAATTTTGTAGCTGGGGCTTCAGGCATGTCCCAGGATGCATGGCCGCCACCTCCTCCTAGTCCACCCTAAGCAGTCCCAGTCAGGAAGAGACCGATTGTGAGAGGACATTACACTACAGCTCCTATGTAGTCAGATTCTTTTATTAACTTGTTGGCCCCATGGCCATCACAAGATAAAACAAGAGCACAAACAGATAGGAAAGGAAGATTGCTTGATACACAAGCAAAATGCAATACAGCAAGTATAACAAATGAAAAATGTGGACAAACAAAACAGGTAAATAACCAACTGTCAACCCATAAAAAACGGATCCATAACAAAAAGCAGAACCAGCCATAAGTTCTTCCTTCTCTCTCTCCTCCTTTAAGAACAATAAGGTAGATTAAAGGCCTATGTAGTCAATGTATTGTCTAAATCAAATAGTCCCCATGCAGAAACTTTTCCTGCACAGAGACCAGGGTGATGAAGGGGGACATTCGCACTTTGGCTACGTGTAAGCCATAAACACACTGCATTGGTTCAAATTTTCAGGGAGTAATTGCCAATGGGTGTAAAAAGACATAACGCTAACTACACTTTAACATTTTTTATGCATGTTGCAGGGCTGCATAGGGCACCAATACAGTCTTGCAACATGTGTTAGAAATGTTAAAGCGGAGTTAGCGTTCCATCTGTGTTCACCCCATGTCTGTGCATGTAGTCGGAACTATGCTTCTATGTTCACACACACAGGCTTGGCACCACAGCTGCATGGCCACTGTAACATGTGAAAGAGCTTGTGGGTGATTTCAGATGTTACGTGGTTAAATTCACCACAGTGAATCCCACCCCCGGTGCGAACGGATTCACCGCGGGCCATGGTGAGATGCATGGCCCCAACAGATGTGACGGGGGCGGCACCACCGCCCGGGGCCAACCGGCGTGACCACGGGTCGGGGGAGAACAACAGAAGTGACGAGGTGGTGAGAACTGCGGTGGGAGCCCCACAATGTAACGAGTTCACGCAGACGCAAACATGGCCTCCGGAGGGCAAACGAAGCCACAGACAGCAGTGTGCACCGCCCAGGGAAGGGAAACATGAAGGGTGTGTGTGTCAGAGGGAGAGGCAGCACGAGAAGCGCTCGCAAAGAGCGGCCAAATGGAAGGCGCGCGCACTTCAAACCGAAAAGCGCGCGCACTTCAAACCGAAAAGCGCGCGCACTTCAAACGAAGCAGCACACCCACACAACAAAGGGGAGCCAGACAGGGGGGCAGAGGGAGGCACACACCAGAGGTGGACAGGGAACCCCCCGACGTCACAGATGCACGGGAGGAGAGGGGGCCCAGAGGGGGCCAGCACGGACAGACCAGCAGCAGGGGGAGAAGGCAGGGGCCCAATGGCAAAGGGGAAGTGGAACCCAAGTAGACCAAGCAGTAAGGAGGCAGCATCAGGCATAGTGAAGCACACCAGGCATTTATTGAGGGCACAAGTGGCAATGGCCTGGCTAAAAGGCATACAGTGTGGTAGCGTGAGGATAAACGAGTAGGGGCAGCTGCAAGGGGGGCACGGGACCCAGTCCGGGAGTGGGGGACCATGCACAATCTAATGCCACATAACAAGTGTCTGGAGAATAAGCACACCCAGTGCGGGAGGGGTGGCACCAGACAAAGGCCCGGAAACACAGACACCCCCCCCGCCCACACGGGTGAGGGAGGACAAGGGGGCCACCCCGACACACTCCCCAAGGCAAACAAAGGGGCAGATGGAAGGCAAGTCCATGGTCAAGGGACACCAAGGCAAGGCAGCAGGCCCTGTCCCGTGGAACAGGGGCCACCACTCCAGGGACAGGAGAGCGGGTCGCAAAGGGGGAAGCAGTTCAAGGAGATGGAGGGCCGTCAGCGACATGTCCTCAGGATGCCACATGAAGTGTCCCAGAGCGGCGCCCGCAGATCCAAGGCGATAGGGTGACAGGCGGGCGGAGACGGGTCCTGGGGGGGTCCATCAGTCCCAAGGAGGTAGAAGGCCGGGGACAAAGCACCCCGGCCACAGGCGGAAGAAATGTGATGAGGAGTCACCCGGCTGCCAGAAGAGGCTGGCGCTCCCTAGACAGCTGCTGGGGCCACCATCGGGTGGAGGGGGTGGTAATGACATCAGGTGCACATAGTGGGGCCATTGACACAGACCCCGGCAGAAGCCTCGGGCGGCCATGTGAAAGCAGATCAGGTAGAAGGCCTCGAAGGTTGCACATCAGAACGACTGCACACCTCCGACAGGGCCACCAGCTCTGGTCCAACGGAGGGGGGGGAGGCATTCCATAATCCGCCGCAGGAGGCCAGGGCAGGTGGGACAGCTCCAGCAGACGGTAGTAGGCAGCACTGTGGGAGCGTGGATACCCACGCGCACCCTGCCTGCATGCTGATGAAGTAGGACATGGCCACTGCAGGGCTACCCTCACTCAGGCAGGTAGCATATCCCGGAAAGGCACACACACACACACACAGGGCGGAGGCTGTCTCAGCGGGACTCAACGCTGCAAGGCCCCCCAGCGTGGATGGTAGGTGCCCCTCAGGGAAGGGGGTGAGCCCCAGCTCCTCACAGTGCATGCGGCATTCATCTGCGGTCGCTACATAGCTGAAGTGCAGCATACCAAAACTCAGACAATGATAGGCATCTGGCCGGGTGAGTGAGGAGCGCAGGCAGCGCGGAACGATGGGCAAATGCCACAGATCGCAAAGGGCCATGTTGTCGTGGGTGGTCCAGGACTGGACGGAGCCCCCGGAGCCGCCGAGTGGGACCTCGGGCTGAGATGCAGCTGCCATGGTTCAGCTTCTGGAGGGTCTGAGCAGCAGCGGACGTGGGGGCAGCATGGGATGCGGGGTCGGGGGGCTCCACAGGCAGACAGAAGCCGCCAAGGCCAACAGATAACAGCATGACGGGAACAATGGGGCTGCTATGGAAGGAGGTGAAGGGAATGGACATCACACAGCTGCAGGCATGCAAAGCCAACATCCCCATGCATACACACCTGCTAGATGAGATAGGAACTCCAGAAGGAGCATGCACAGGGAGAACCACAGCCCAGGGAGCCAATGTCATGGGCTGGGGGGGGGAAGAGGCAGGACAGGGCACCCCCAATGCTGGCCCCGCAGTCGCTACTGGGGGAGCACAGCAGCACCAAAGGGAACCCTCGCCACCGACACTGGCGGATCCCCCAGTCAGGGGACAGAGCTCCAGGGCTGCCAGCCCTTTAGCCAGGGGCTGTGTGGTCACCAGTGAGCACCCAATGGCCCCTGGGGGTGGGGGTTCGGAGTCATTGGTATATTAGGCACAGGTGTGCAGTCAGGGGTGGTGGCGAGCACACGTTTCCCCAGCCTCGGCCTGAACCAACAGAGCAGCCACACCCGCTGGGATGGATCGCACACAGCTTGGAGCTTGCCTGGCCCTGCTGCAGGCAGTGATGGTGTGGTTCCAGGAGCATGTGGCACTCGTGGGGGTCAACATGGATGATCTGGACAGGCTGCAGGCAGACCAGCGGTACATGGCCAGGTTGGGGGGACACACCCGTCACACTAACTGCCGGGTTGGACGGCTCCTAGCCCTGGGGACAGCACGGCGTCTCGGACTGGCCTATAGTGTGCCGGTGCTACGGGCAAACAACCTTCCGGCCGGCAGCAGGTCCCTACTGTCCAGGGGCACGTGGGAGAGGGCTGCTAGACACCTAGCGCTGCAACTTGCAGTGCCCATCCAGAGGTGCACATGGGCTGTGCTGAGAGCTCACCAGTGGTGGCAGAGGGTGCTGGCACTGTGGGATGATGCCACCTGGGTCAGACACTTCAGAATGGACAGGCGCACCCTCATGCTACTGACTGAGCAGCTGCAGGAGTGGCTTGAGCCCCTCAGGACCGATATACGGGATCCCATTCCCGTGCCACAGCGAGTCGCCATCACTGTGTGGACCTTGGCCACCCCAAACTCCTGCCATTCTGTTGCACAGCACTTTGGAGTGGGGCTCACAACCGTGGCGTGTATAGTGTGGGACTTCTGCGAGGCGGTGGAGGGGGTGCTAATGGAGTGTGTAATCCAGCTTGTTGATCAGGCCAATGTTATGCAGGGTTTCCTTGATCTGGGCTTCCCCAATTACCTGGGGGCGATGGATGGCACCCATATAGAGATCCTGCGGCCCCCAGACGATGATGAGGCCGAGTACATCAATTGGCATCAATACCACTCACTACAACTCCAGGGCCTGGTGGATCATAGGGGGTGCTTCACTGACATCTTCACTGGGCACTCGGGCCACAGCCACGATGCTCGCATCCTCATTATCTCCCTGCTGTTTGCCCGCATGTACAGGGGGGACTTCGCTAACATGTGTATGACCCGCATCGAGGGGGTGGTGATGCCCCCATGCATCATTGGTGACCCAGCCTATCCTCTGAAGCGATGGTTGATGAAGGGGTTTCCTGTGGCAGTCGCCCCGGCTCAGCATCGATACAACACCAGCCTCCGCACCGCTCGCACCGTGGTCGAGAGGTCCTTCGGTGCCCTCAAGCAGCGTTGGCGTTGCCTGGCCAGCCAGCTGGAATGTACAGTGGAGACCTCCTCCCTTGTGATTGGAGCCTACTGTGTCCTCCACAACATATGCGAGACCAATGGCACAGCTCCGGACAACCCCTCCACATGCCATCTGCCCGGCCCGGTACCGCTGTATGCCGACATGCCCAGCCCCCGTGAGTTCCGCTATGCCAGGCACATCAGGGCAGTGCTGGCACATCACATCAAGCGCCTGGCACGTCCCTGAAGCCCTTGTCGTCATGCACCCTCCGAACTTAGACTGCACAGTGCCTGCAGCCATATCGCTGCTGGTGGTGCAATGTGAATGCATAGAATAAAGCTCCTGGATGGAATAAGGTGTGTCAATGATTTATTTATGTGCTCCCCCATTCCCGCCCAGAACCCCGGTATACCAGTGCGCCCGTGTGCCCAGCCCCCCTCCCTCCATGCCCAGTGGTGTCGGGTGCCCCCTCAGTTAATGGTCCCCTATGCAGCCCTGCCCCTGCTGCCCCTTGCCCTTCGCCTCCCCCTACCAACTGTGATGGCCATTGCAACCATCTCCCCCTCATCTGAGGTGGAGGAGGAGGTGCTTTCAGGCGCCAGGCCTGGGGTCCCAGCGCCGGCCCCCTGTCCACCACCCCTGGAGGCCCCCTGTCCCTCCTGCCCCCCCGTGTTGGCAGTGACCGTCTCAGGGCCAGGCGGTCTGGCTGCTGGTGTCTGTCCTGAGGGGGAATGGGTCCCCGGATCCGCGGTCCCAAGTGCAGTTGGGGTTGCGGTCCTGGCGGGGCCTGCAGTGCGGCCGGTGGGGGCAAGTGTCCGGGTGCTGGCATGGCCCCTGGCGGGGCTGCTGCCATTATGAAGGCACGCAAGGTCCCAGCTTTCAGGAGGAGGGACGTGCCCTGCTCTAGCGAGAGGTCAAGTTTGCGCGACAGCTCCTCGGACCGGCGATCCTGCCGGTCCGAGTGGGCCTGGAGTGCCTCCACTAGTCTGTTCATATCCTGCCGCAGCAGCCGCCTGTCCTTTCTCATCTCAGCCACCAGCAGCACCCTGTCTCTCCCCTCCACCTGCTTTAGTGCTCTTGTTGTCCCCTCCTCCAGGCGGTTCACAGCATCTCCTCTGTCTGCCTCATGCTGGTAGAGACGAGCTCTTGTGCTAGATCCTCCCTCCGCCTGTGTGCCCGCTCATGGTGCTCCCTCATCCTCTGTGTGGGCGGTACGGGCGGCCCCCGCCCTTGGCTCTCCTGTGCTCGGCATGGCTCTGTGGAGTGAGGCAGGGATCAGTCCATACTGTAGGGTGCTGTTCCCTGCCCCCCTTCTCCTGTCACAGTGCTCTGGGTGCTCCTTCGCCCCCTGCCTGGGCACCGGCCGCCTCAGTTGCCGGTCCCTCTGCCCATGCCCCATCCCTGCTGTTTGGGCTGTGATGGACTGTCATGGCCCTTCCCCTCCCACCGCCTTGTCACCCCCTCCCATTGGGTTCTGTGCGTGTGCCCTGACCTGCCCTTACCTGCTCCCTTGGTGTCCGTTCCCTCTGAGGCTGGCCGGTTGCTGGGGCTGGTGTCTGCCCGGTCTCCTGGTCAGCAGGCCGCGAGTGTCAGGGTGACTGCCATCTCCTCCCCCTCCTTCGAGTTTGTCAGGGCGTGTGTTGCCTCTCCGGATGTCGGGCTGGGGGAGTGTCGGGCGCATGTGCCCGAGGTACTTGGCATCTCCTCCCTGGTGTTGGTGGCCGGCGGAGGGGCTTGCAGCAGGACCTCTGGCTGCAAGGGGGGGTTGTCATCCTGAGCGGGATGCTGCTCCTGGGTGCCCCCTCCCACCGGGCGCCGGGCCACTATGGAGCCCTTGCGGTGCAGCACCCGGCTCAACGCATCCATGTAGGGGGAGGCACGTGTAGCCCGCCCTGAGCGCCGGTTGTTGTCTGATATGTCCTTGTACCCAATTTTTAGTTCTTTGATTTTGGTCTGGCACTGCGTGGGTGTACATTCGTATCCGGCCTCCCCCATCTCCGTGGCTATCTAGGCGAACACCTGCTCATTCCAGGAGTTGACTGCACGCTCCGCCTGCATCTCAGGTGTCGCCCAGATAGCAATCAGGTCGTGGGTCTCCTGGAGCCCCCGCTGACCCCCCCTGTGGTACCGGGGTACCGGCCCCTTCGCTACCACCTCCACCTCCTCCTCCGCCGCCTGGCCCTGTCTCCTTCCGACCTCTGCCTCCTCCGGGGTGCATGCCCTCTTGCTGGTCTGTATGGGGGTACAGTGGGGGCTGCTGGTTATGCTCATGTCTCCTGTGTTTCCTCCCTCCCTCCTGTGCCCCTCCGGTCCCCCGTTCCGACCCACCCACTCTCGGTTGCGAGCCTTACCTTCTTCCGGGGTGGCCCCGTGTGCCGCTGGGTGTCCCCTGCTGGGCTGGGATCCCCCTCCTGCTGCTGCTTCTGCTGCTGCACCTCCTCCTTGCCCTCTCGCTCCATCCTTCACTCTGTTTCCTCCTCCCTCCGCTCCATTGACTTCTCCACCATGTTCCCCTACTGCTGCCTGCCCTTTAAATCTCCCTCCGTGTGCCACTTGTTGTTGGTTGCCTAGCAGCGACGCTGCGTGCTGTCACCATGGCCCATGTTCATTTCCTTCCACCGCGGTCAGGGGTTTCCCTTCAGAAGTTACTTTTCATTCACCCCTGCCATGGGGAACATTCACCACACTTCTGAACCTCCTCCCACCCCGACCTCACGAAGCGTGGTTAGGTTCACCTCGGGCTGCGTTTGACTGTGGTGAACATCTGGGTGTGAGCGAACAGACGTGCACGGCTCTTTCACCACCCCCCACGTTTGACTGAGGTTGACTGTGGTGAATGCCAAAAACGTAACGTCTGAAATTACCCTGTGTTTCCGAGCTGCATCCATCCACTGTTGACTGGTTCCTATCCTGAAGAGAGACTGGGTGCTTTTAGACGAGCACCTCCTCGCCCATTACCCACCCACTGCAGCCCTGCAACATGTATGGTGGGTGGGGAGGTGCTTGTCTAAAAGCAACCACAGACTCTGCCTTGCAATATGGAGACCGAACCTCCCAAAGCTGATGCTCCTTTTGTTATGTAAGCTATCATAATAGACAGGGTAGCCTAGTGGGTTAGGTGTTGGACTTGGAGCTGGGAGCCTTCCCAGAGCACAAATCCCAACATAGCCATGAACTCATTGGGTGGCTTCAGACAAGCCACTGTCTCTTTGCCTACTTCCTCATACCCTCTCTCTGGCCAGCAGGGCCCAGAAAGAGACCGCAACCTTTCCCCTCCTTTCTCTGCCCCTTACCCCCCTGCTGCACACATTCATTTCCTCGAAAAATGAGGGGATGTGACCTGTCATATCCAGCTCTGCTGCCCTGAGCAGTCAGGAGTACTAGAGGAGTTTGTACCTCAGCTTGAGCACAGCGCACTTTGACTCTGAGGCTCTCCCAGAGCTGCCCAGCAAAGCAAGAATTTTCACACTTTTTAACAATTTAGACTTACAATCTCTCAATCCTCCAGTTGGTGGAATCTGCCTGCTGCTTTACAGAGTCATGTTTATTTAGGCTTCAAGAAGGAACCACAGAAGGGAAAAAATCTATTCAAATAATAATTCCTTTTTCAACTGATGACTTTTTGATGACATTATTGTGGTGGCCAGTTCCTGGACTGCACAATGTGTAAATACTTTCTTTTCCCATGTGTGCGGAGAGCTCAAGTAAAATAAATTAAAGTCAATTTATTGCCTCTCTTCCTCAGTTTTATAAAATTCATTTGTCCATTTGCAACAATCAATGAAGTGTTTGGAGAATGTTTTTTCTACAGATGGCCCTGAATAACTACCACAATTTTTCAAAATGTGGGTGGAATGTGACTTCTGCTGTGATCAATTTGGTAAAATCCAACCATTTATTCAAGAATGTCCTTTCTTGGCATGATTAAAGCTGAAGCACATGCACAAGTCTTTGCAGAATAGAGCCTAAATGATGCAAATAATTTCCCCTTTAAAGCTGCCCTATTAAACCTTTGGTTAATAGTCATGTAAATGTATTGGTCCACTTACCAACATCTCCAATTGGTTTCAAAACCTTTCCAATCATGGACTTTGGCAGCAAAGAGAGCATTTACCTTAGGGCCCTGGAAAGCAAAGTAAATGAAGTAGCAAAGTTACTGAAATGTGCAAATATTGCATAGCTAACAAAGATTTATTTGGAGATTGAATTATTGGAACAAAGATGTGGATCTTCTTTGTGAACATACGTTATAATATGTATTTCAGCCCTAAGGGGGAAACAACCGCTGGCAATATTTGAACTCCATCCCTTGGCTCCATAAAGGACATGCCCTCAACCCCCTTCGTGCCTCCTCAGATTAAAAGATTGAGTATTGTGTTTAGGAATTCACACATACCAGATTAACTACAAGGGGCTAGCTTTATTATGTAAGAATGCAATAGTACATTAGATGCTTAAATAAATTAAATAAAAGCTTAATATAGAGGGACTATTGAATTCAAACAACTCGGCTCCCTAATGCTGAACATTTTTAATTAGTGGACCATTGACACCCTCAGAATTTCTTGTGGATCACTGTGAACTCACCAGGGATGCTGGTGGCCCAGCACATCCTCATTGGGGGCAGGCCACAGCTGGTGTTGCTGCTGTCTCTGGGAGATTACTGCAGTGTGCATGTGTTGGTCGTCATGTCTTAGACCAGGGATGGGCAAAGTTCTCAAACCCCAAGAACCACGTACCAAATCCTGCAGAGGGCCAAAAGGCGCACACCCTCTCACACGTACAAACCTCTCCTGCTGAATTATTGGCTGGTGGAGCCATGCACTCTGAGATTCCTAGGAACAGCTAGAGACTCTGGTGAAATGAAGTAAAAAACAGGATCACATGGAAACCGGGGACCAGCCCTTGCTGAGAGTCATATTTGATGTACCGAAGAGCCGTATGCAGCTCCTGAGCCACGGTTTGGCCACCTTTGCTCTAGACTACCAGAGATGAGTTCTAGAGAACAATGGTAATGCGCATGTGTTAGCCATGACACATGATGTTACCCACCCAGAGCAGGTAACAGGGAAGGGTAGGATACAAATTTGAATAAATAAACGAATGACTTTGTTGCAGCTAGCATGTGCACATTGTGGTTACCCCGAAGATGGTTGTGGTGTCAGCAGGGACCGAAGTCATCTACTTTTTATAGCTGTGGCAAACTCTCAATGATCATGCATAAAGTCATGGATGTCTTGACTGGTGTGCAGTATGAGAGCAAGAAATTGATGGTGGATAGTCTGTTGTTGGATCATGACATTTGGGGACCATTGTTCATCAGGTATTTGACTTAGGTATTTGATATGGAATGCTGATGGCACTTTTACAAGCCCAAAATAAAGTATGCAGGATACTAGAGAAAAACAATGTGTGTAAATGCTTGTAGCAATCCAGTGCCAGGAAATCCCGTTAACTTATTTGCTGGGCCACAAATTTATTTAGTTTTGGCTGGATAAGTGGAACAATTCTTCCACCGTAACATTCTTCTTGCTATATTAAAATATAGGCCTCTGAACTGTGTTTGTTATACACCACTCTTTAATTGCTGTATTAACTAGAGAATTTTATATATACTGGAAAACGTCTGTTGTTGTCCTTGTTTAACACATACCGTTGACTGAATTCCTTTGCACAGTTTATACATTTTAAAGCTAAATGTTTAGTCCGCAAAAATAATCCTCCCTCTTGGAGCCAAATGCTTTCCTTTCAACACTGCTTCCTTCATACCATGGCGAGGGTGGGATTCCCAGCCTGAGGCTGATTCACAGCTCTAGACTGAAACTAAATACAATGCCCTGGGACACAGCCCATCATCTGCAAAAGTTAGGCAGTAGGAAATGTTTCTTGTGTTAGCTCAGCTTGTGGCCACACTGGGAGAATTTGTTTTCACACCAAACAGATGACTGATTTCTCTGTTTTGGGAAGGAAAACCCTGTGATTGATCTTTGAGCGGAAGGATTGTACCTTGGTAGTGGCTTTTTGTAACGGGCATTACCGCTGAGGAACAGTATGGGAATAGTGTTGTGTACACAATATTCACTCTGTTATACACAGAGAACTACCCTCCAGAGCCGGCCTTAGAATTTACAGGGTACAGGGCGAAGAAAAAAATGTGCGGCCCCCAGTGGCCTCGTCCCATTAGGGGCAACATTTTCAGGGCTCTATAGATAGTCATGTTTGGGGCCCCAGTGGGAAAGAGTGGGGCCCCCGACACCCTACTCTTTTGAAAATGGAGGCCACTGTGGGGTCCCTGGAAGTAGAGAAAAGTGTGGGACCCTGGGCTGTCACCCCAGGTTGCCTTGTGGTAAGGCTGGCCCTGCTCACCTCGTTCTTTCTTCCTCCCACTTGTGTTAGCTTAACAGTCTTTCTACTGATCAGTGCTACTACTGCATCCTAGTAGCACTCACTCAGGATAACCCCCCTATCCAGATTTAGTTTTATTCTCAACATGCCTTTTTGATTCTCCCATATCCAGACACTTCTGTAATCTGGATAAAGGCATGTCCCTTGAGCTCTGCATATATTAACAACTGTCTACTATATTTTTCTTTCAACATCTGAACAGAACGAGAGTGCATAGGATTTTTTTTTCTTCAATTTTTTTTTTCAATTTAACTTTATTTAGTTGAACCAGCCATGACAAGCAAAGGGGTGTTACAAAGTATATTTACGTCCCTAATTCCAACGTGGGACACTTATGCAAATTGTTCCAACAACAGGCTCAGTCTTCCAGATTCCATACTATTATGGACCACTCCCCAAACCTCGAGTATAAAACAGCCCCACACCCAAATAAAAATCAAGCAGACGAACATATACATTTTTTAAATCTCTCTGGACCTGCTGGAATATATTTATTATTATTTATTTATTTTAAACATTTATTAGTCGCCCCATATGGGCAATGTACAATTCAGTAAAAACATTCATAAAAATAAAAACAATTTTTAAAAAACAATATGTAATTTAAAACCTCAAAACAGGCTTAGGAAAAATAAATAAAAACAGAAATAAGGGTAGGGAAGAGCTAAAAACCCTCCTCCTCTCCAAAGGCCTGGGCGAACAGCCAGGTTTTACAAGCCCGCCGGAATGTCAAAAGGCTTGGGACCAGGCGAGCTTCCTCCGGGAGGGAATTCCAAAGATGCGGCCGAGAGATCTAGCAGGATAAGAAATGTAGAACATCCTGTGTTCAAATCCTGGCGGAGATCATCCACCAAGGCCACCAATGCTGTCTCAGTGCCATAGCCAGGACGGAACCCCGATTGAAAAGGGTCTAGGAAACCGATGCTGTCCAGATGCAGCCGCAAGAACCTTCATGTTCATCACCATCCAAACCCATTGATACCACATTGAGGGGGGCCTATCGGACTTCCAATTGCAAGCTATTATGTTGCAACCTGCCATAAACAGTTGGGTGCATGTCTTTTTGTGCACCTCCATCAAGGGGATTTCAGGGTAGAGGCCAAGGAGGGCAATCTCCGGTTGAAAAGGTACCACAAGGCCCATTGCCTCATTAACAAATGCCCACACTTTACTCCAAAAAGTCTGTATCGAGACACAACTACTCCATAGACAGTGAAACAGACTACCCACTTTGCCACACCCCTTCCAGCACAATGGTGACATTAATCTGCTTATCTTGACTATTCTATCAGGGGGGTCAGAGACACAACGTGATCTTAGTTTGTGTCTCTACCACTGCCATGGATGTGGAGCATTTGTGCATATGAAGCCAAATTTTGTGCAGGTCTTTCCACCCCCAATTTAATCTGTAGGTCCTTCTCCCAATTCTTGATGTAATTTAAGTGAAGCTTGAACCAAATTCCTTTGATTTCAGCATAAATTTGCAAAATGAGGCCTTTAGTCCAGAATGCAGCAAACAAAATAGATTCCAGGCCTTTGGGCAGGCGCGTATAGCACTCCTGTTTCTTTGCCTGTAAAAAAGCATTTCAGCTGATTATACTGCATGAAGTCAATTGGGGTCTGAACTTCTCTCTCAAGATGCTCCTTTGTGGTTGTTTCGGAAAAGATCTTTAGCCCTCAGTATGCCTTTGTGTGTTAAGATGCGAATGAGGGGTTGAGCTACGTCCTCTTTGGAAAGCCTCACAATCTATCGGAAAGAATGGGGACAGCCCTCCCCTCAAGTCAATTCTGGTAGCACAACTGTTCCAGAGATTCCATGCCAAACCCACAAAGGGATGATGTCTCATGTCCGGGGAGCCCAGCAGTTTGCGTATTGTTAATGCCTCTCTCCAATCACAGACCCCCATCATCTGGGATTCTATGGTAACCCATATAGCATCCTTCAGGGAGAAGTACCAATACTTGATTTCTCAAAGGGCAGCCACTCTATGGTATGACAATAAAACTGGGAAATGTAGTCCCCCTCTATGGCGGAGTGCATTGAGTATTTTGTGACTAATTCGAGGGCGTTTACCAGCCCACACCCATTTTTTTAAACCATATCTCAATATCTGTAAAGAATTTAAATAGGATCTGAATAGGTAGCACCAACATTTTATACAGGATAGGGAGCACTGACATCTTGAATAAGTTAACCCGCCTCAACCACGAGCAGGCCAGGTTACTCCAACTATCCGTATCTTTTTAAAAAAGCTTTCCACTATGTATGGGAAGTTATCTTTGAATAAATTAGTAGGTTTTTTAGAAAAAAAAAAATCCCAAATATTTAATGGTTGATTTTTCCATTTTAAAAGGAAATGCCTCCCCAATCGGAGGAACGTCCTGTCCTGAACCTTTGAACCTAACTAACTAACTCAACTGCCTAACTGAGTCAGACCAATGGTCCATCTTAGCCCAGTATTGTCACAACCTGACATGGCAGCAGGGGTTTCAAATTCAGGTCCAAATCCAGCTCTTCCAGGGTCTCTGGCAGAGGCCATCCTGGCGTCCAAGCCCCCAGCAGAGACGTCCCCAGGCATGCTACCAGGAATCCTGAAGTGGAGATGCCGGGGATTGAACCTGGGACCTTATACAAGCAAAGCACATGCTCTTACCACTTGAGCTATGGCCCCAACTCAAAGCCCAGGCTAAATGCCAACAGCGCCCAGGAATGGCTTCCGACTGGGTGTAAAGTGTGTTTGGTTAAATGGCGTAAAGATCATAATGTGTGTTTGGACGCTTTACACACCGTGGTCTGGGGTGGTGACGGGGGTTGGGTGCCATGGTGGCCCTCATTGACTGCCTGTCAGCCAGGGAGATGGGCCACTCCACGTACCATGGGAGCGGGAACATGTGGACACATGTTCATGCACCTTCCCACCTCCTCACTGGCTGCCATAATGTTTGTTCGGTGGTCAGGCCAAGTCCCAGCTGGTGTGATGGCTCCTGCCATGGCCCAGAGTGGTGCATTGCCATGGCGGCAGTCATCACATTTGAAAACACCCCATAATGTTTGCCAATATAATGTGGACCAGTGTAGCCTAGTTGATAGCTGTGTGGGGACCTGTAGACAAAGGTTCAAATCCTGCCTTAGTCATAAATTCACTGGGAGACCTTGGTAAGCCACTATCTCTCAGTCTCTATTCCCTATTGATAAAATGGGAATGATCATGACCTACCTCGCAAGGTTGTTTTGTGGGTGAGTTAGAGAAGGATTGTAAAATTCTGCTCTAGGATAGGGTGGGTATAAACCTAACTCAATCATGTTTGTGTGTGCTTGGTTTAGACCAGTTATGTGGGTATCGGAAATTTGGTCAATGTTCACTTAGTCTTAGTTTTCTGAAGGGCTGAAATGAATGCCCCATTCTACATTGATGAAGATTTTGTGGCTTTTTGGGTGCAGCACTGTATTACCAAATCTTCATTTAAGTGCACGCCATTAGTTTCTTTGTTTCATTCAGTTTGGTATTTTGGTTTGCCAACATCAGTCGTTTTGGTATTTCTGTCCTTTAGCATTGCAATGATATTGCTGTTAGCACACTAGAAACTGATTAGTGCACACGCTGAATGAAGGACATGAAATAATAGACATGACCAAACTGAAGGGACAGAAATAGTGAAATAACCAAAATACCCAACCGAAGTAACAGAAATAACAAAATGATTGATTGACATAACCGGGAAATGAACATTCACTTTGGAAGCAAATGGGACATCATCTCCTCTTCATCAGAAATTAAATGAATTCAGAGAATTTGGCATTTGCACAAAGGACTCAGTTCAGCTCCAGTTTTTTGCTTCCCCAATTCAGGCTACTTCCAATCTAGTGTTCTGGTCTGAACTCTAAAGGCAGTGATAACTGAACTGTTTAAATCTGTTGATTTTATCTTAGCAGGCTTGGAATTCCATTTCCAGTGACCTGACTCTCCATCGTAACTCGGCTCTACTTAGCATTGAACTGGAGGCCCACGTTTCATTGCTTTTTGACCCCCTCATTGTGCAAGGGTACTATGGCCCAACCTTGGCACCAATGGGGCTGCTCTGGAGTCATCAGTTTGAGTCCTGTGTATTAATTTTTCTCTGTGTGTGGCAATGAGAATGTCACCCTCGGGCTTGTAAATCAACACACTGGCAAAGCATATGGGGTTAATATTTTTGTTGTTGTTGCAAATATTGTCAGCAGTGTTTTTACATCTCAGCTGCTGGGTGGTGACAGACCTCATCACTTCAGTCTGTTTTTCTTTCAGTCGATTTTTGTGAACTTTGCGTGCTGCTGGCACTTCTTTTGGGACTTTATTTTTAGCTTTGGGGTAATTAAAAGCAAGCTGATGAGTTATTAGCTAAATGACATGTTGTTGGCGTTTCTTTTTACCCACAGCTTGGAAGCAGCAGAATTTTGTAGCAGCCATCTCCGCAGTAAGCTTTTTCCCTTTGCTGTAGGGAATGGAAATGAATCATGCATATGGGAAACTATATACCCAACAATATCTAGGTGAATGGAAACCCATGTAAACTGGACTACTATGGAAAGACACCAGTGTATATTCATTAACCTTGAAATGCACAATGTCTCACTCGCCTCCTTTTTTTTTTATAGCACAACAGTACAACATTTATGTGCAGGTGCAGAGATTTTGAATCCCAGCTAGAACTGAAGTGGGTATTGGGTTTGTTCTTTGCAGGGGTTATTAGCATTTTCAGGTATCCCTTGGAGTGCCTGAAAAATAACCACGACCATAACGGGTACTCGCATATCTGATTTTGGGGGGTACTCTGTTTTTATTTTAATTTTAATTTCAGGTTCCAGTTTTTCAGTTGCATCATTTTTGACAATTCTTCATGGACAGTACTATAAATATTGCCAACATGATGTAACCTAAATACCAAAATGACTGACACTAAAATAACCACACTGAAGCAGAATAATTAAAACAGATTCCTTATTGAGGGATTGATTTTAAACTTCTTTGCCACCCTTCCCAAATCGACTCAGGGTGGCTTACAATTAATGGCATGCAAGTGAGTATGCTAGTTATTACTTGAGCCACCATTTTAGGTTCAGGTAATACAGATGTGATGGGTTTGGTTTACCTGTTTGTTTTTGGTTATTCAAAAAAAATAAAGCAGAGAGCAGGGGTGGCCAAACTGTGGCCCTTAGGCAGTTCAAATGCAGCTCTAGGCCAGAGTTGGTCTTGGGGCCTGGGCTGCCTTAATGTTCCTCCTGTGTCAGTCTTCTTTGCACCATTGGGTGTTTTCAGACGTTATGAGATCACGCTCAACCACAGTGAACCACACTCAATCCCGCGGCGGGGCCAAAGAGCCCTGAACGTCTGTTAGGTGGTCGCCAGATGTTCACCATGCTCAATACCCACATGGGGTCAATTTTAACCACGCTTCCCGGGCTACCCGGCGCAAAATCTCGGGAAGCATGGTCAAAGAGATCCCCACTGGGAACCAACAAAAAGTAATGTCTGGATGCCAATCCCCGGGCGGAACCAAAGGAAATGATCCCCAGCCGTGGACAATGCACGCAGTGTTGCTGCCAGGCAACCAGCAACAACACAGCCACCGGAGGGAGATTTAAAGGGAAATCTGCAGCAGGGAAGCGTGGCGGGATGGAGCGAGGAGGGAGGTGGAAGAGAGCGGTGGGCAAGAGAGTGACGGTGGAGGAGGAGGCAGGGGCAGTGGTGGAGGGAGTTCAGGCAGAGGAGGGGGAGCCAGGGGTCGTGATGACCATGGAGGAGGCGCAGGGACAACACCCACAGCAGCAGGTGGGACACGACGCCCCGGGGACATCAGCCAGAATGGGGCCGGAGGAGGCACCCAGGAAACGGGTAAGGGGAAACAAGGGCAGGGGAGCAGGGACATTGGGGGGGCATGGGGCAAGCCTGGGCTCCCGCCAGGGAGGAGGGGGCACCACGTGAGGGGCCAGGGCATGCACCAAACCTTAACCCCCCACCCCCCACAGACACGGAAGAGCGCCCGGGTGGATGAGCCCCCGGAGGACACTGGACCAGCCCAGGTGGCAGCGGAGGGGGAGGATGAACCATAGTGGAGAAGAGGGAGGAAGGCGTACCACAGAGGGGGCCAGTGGGGCCTCCAGGAGACCCGGGACTTCATTAGGATATGGGGGACCCTGGAGTACCAGCTGGAGCTCGCGCTCAACCAGCGCAATGAGCATGTCTACCAGGACATAGTGGGGGACATGGAGGCGGCGGGGCATCAGCGCACAGCGGCACAGTGCCGCTCAAAGGCCAAGGAGCTGAAGAGGGGGTACAAGGCCATCCGGGACAACAATAGGCGGTCCGGACACGTAGCCCAGACCGCCCCATTCTACGATGCCCTGGACCGCATCCTGCATATGAAGGGATCCATAGTCGCCCCACGGCTTGTCGGGAGTGCTGTGGTCCAGGGCAGGGAGCAGGCCGAAGTACCTCCTCCCCTCGCTGCCCCACTGGTAGACACGAGCTCCAGGGCCCTGGACCCCCAGGAGGAAAGCCCAGGGTCCCCTGGCACCTGCAGGCCCCCCCCCCAGACAGCAGCTCGGAGAGCACCCACCCCCAGGCTGGGCAAGCGGAGTTCCAGGCCATCACCCTCATCACCCTCAGCCAGTGGTCCATGGGGGATCTCCCACACTGAGGGGCCGGCCTCGGAAGGATCCGAGACCGACATTGAGGGTAAGCAGGCGACCTGGAGGGGGGAGGGACCGGGCCCACAGGGGCAGGGGCCAAGAGGGGGATGGATGGGTCAGGCCCAGCCCTGGACTGAGCCCCAGCCCCCCAATACCAAGG
>QEPC01014266.1:1774644-1784728 GCA_003113815.1 Sphenodon punctatus | reverse complement strand
TGCGGTCCCCCCCTCTTCTGTGTCCCGCCCCCTTGCTCCCATTGTGCCTTGTGTGTTGTCCGGCTGCCCGTGCCCCGCTTCCCTTCCTTTCCCTTGTGTGTGTGTGCCCGGGCGTGTGCTCGTGCTGTGGGTTCTGCTGTGCCTCCGCTGTCTGTGTGCCTGCTGTGTGTGGTACCTGTCCAGCTCTTTTCCCTTTCCCCCCATCCCTTCCCATTTCCCTTGTGTGGGTGTTCCCTTTAGTGCCTTTTGGCTTCGTTTGCCCTCAGGCGGCCATGTCTGTGTCCCGCCCCTGCCCGGTGGGTTCTGGGTGTTTTGACCACGGCTGGGAATTGGTGTTGCATGTGTTGCGCTGCCCGGGGCCATGATCTGGCAGTCCGATTCCCGGCCGTGGTCCCGGTCCCATCACGTCTGTTCGGGGCTTTTTTTCGCCCCGGGGGGTGGTTGTTTTGTTCACCCCCACCAGGAATCTACTGTGGTGAACCGGCCGCCCATAACATCTGAAAACACCCTGAGTCTCAGCAGCTGAATCACAGCTGCTCTTCTGGATCTTAGCAGCCAGGGCTACAGAACACTGGTACTGCCAGCTAATCATGCAACCAAAGAGGTTGGTGCCTGTATGCACATGCATGTATGTCAT
Organism: Sphenodon punctatus; assembly: GCA_003113815.1. Lineage (NCBI taxonomy): Eukaryota > Metazoa > Chordata > Lepidosauria > Sphenodontia > Sphenodontidae > Sphenodon > Sphenodon punctatus. The sequence goes on along the minus strand of QEPC01014266.1, from coordinate 1,784,091 downwards.
GATGCTCTTGGCTATATGATGTGTGTTTTTTAATTGTGTTACTTTTAGTGTTTATTTTTGTTGTGTTGTGAGCCACCCCGAGATGCCTGGAGCAGGAGGGGTGGGGTAAAAATGTTTTAATAAAATAAAAATAAAATTATTTTGGTATGCAGCTTGTAGGGTTAGGAACTTTGGCCACCTTTTGACTTAGAGTAACTGATTTTGATTATTGATTTTAGTTTTTACCTTGGTACAGGACCTGTCTAAAACTGTGGCAATGATTTATACGGTCTTACATTCAGTGTTAGTTGTTTGAAGCCAAAGACCTCTCCAAAGTCAAAGCAAATCCCAACTGAAACCACCAAGTTTCACCTGTTCTCGCCCTGCCCCCCAAACAATATGTGAAACCGTTAGACGGTTTGACATGAATCCATAAATCATCCAGTGTTTGCTCAATATTTGGCTAAGATTCACTACAAAACGGATCCAGGCTCATTTGAAATGAAAAACTTTAAATTCTTCAGTGAACCAGGGCTGATAGTTGAGTTTATAACAAAGCTCTAATTGGAGATGTTTTGTGTGGTTTTGGAATTTATCTGGAATCTTTTGTGCAGAAAGCACAGGGGTATGATCAAAAAATATGCCAGCAGCATCGTAACTGTCATGAAGTCAATAGAAAGCTGTATTAGATAGGGCTGGACTTTAGTATTTATTTCTGTTTAATATTTACTTCTGTTTCATTTTTGTTTCCTTTAGCATTTGTTCTGTTTCGTTTCTGTTTTGTTTACCATTGAAGTCAATGGGAGCCTTTTTCCACTGAAGTCAATGCAAAAAGATCCATAGGGTTTCTAAAACTAGTAAAGTGTCTACTAAAATCAAGTGTAGTGTTGTGTACTTGTTGTCATGGGGAAAAGGTGGCAACACAGACATTTGGGGTATTGGGACACAGAATATGGGGTACTGGGGGTAAATTTGGCTACAAACAAGGACAGCTAAAGATAACGAGTAGAAGATTGTCAGCCTTACCACCCTGCTGAACTGGTTTGACAGGGTGGGGGGACAGAAAAACCATTATTAGGCAGAACACCCAGGTGGGATTGGCAACCACCTCAGAATAACAAAAGGAGCAGGAGGGGGAGTGACCGGAGCCTCCTGCAAAGAAAGAAGATACAGGATCTCTTCACACTCTCTTCCATCTTGACCTGCAATGAGTAAGCAGCTTGCGGAAGAGGCTGCACAACCACTATGAACTAGAAACTTTTCAATGCACTAAAGGAACTGAGCCCGGCCTCCACACCAAGGCTGCGAGAGACTCTGATGGACCTGGATTGTGCCTTAGGGTAAGAGGACAGTTAGGGAACTTCAGTGGATTTCAGAATGCATTGGCTTTATATTTGAATTGTGGACCTGCACTATCCAATCAACAGCCTTATAACTGTATTTACTTAATATATGTTTTATAACCAAGCCTAGCATACTTGTGTGTTTATTCGGCCTTGGGGGGTTCACTAAGGGGGTACTCTATCTAGGTGAGAGCCTATACGGACCTTTTTTATATAAGACAACCCCACCGTGAAGTCTTCCAAGCTACAGGTGGCCAGAGAAGGTTCTCTGAGTTATGGCTGGGCTGGGAGAACAAGGGGAGACATTTCTGGGGGTGCGGACCTATGAAAGCTCCCTGATTGTGGTGAGGGTTTCTGAAAGGGGGACCCTGATCCCGGTGATAGTGGCGAGCCAGGCCAGTACTCTTGAGTACCCCATTTGAACCTGTAAAATGCTTAAGAAGAGCATAAAGGGCCAGAGAGAAGCTAGTCCAAACGAGCTGATTTAAAAGCGGGTCAGTAAGCCTTAAGCGCACTGACCGCTGAACACCACTAGGGGTGGCACTTGTTTGGGGTTTGGTGTGGGTGGCACTGGGCTTGAGGCTTTTAGTGGGTGGGGGTTCTTTGAAGGTGGCTTTGGGCTCAGGGGTGACTTGTGGGTCTGGACTGGGGAGTTGTGAGGTCAAAGGGGGAAGGTTGTGCCTAGGTGAGGGTCAACTGTTAAAGTGGGCTGGAACTGGGGGTTGAGGGTGGCATTGGGTTTTGGTGGGGGAAATGTCAGGGGCTGGAAGCTTTTAGTGGGTGGGTGGTGCTTTGCTTCTGCATGACAATGGGCTCTCTAATCCCTTCTGCCTGCCTCTCCACCCCACAGCCATCTTATCTCACCTGTGCTGCATCCTGAGATCAACTTATCCTCAGCCACCCTCTTCAATGGTAGCTGGGGAGAAACAGAAAGCAAAGCTGATCTCAGCACACAGTTCAGGTGGGACAAGGCAGCTGCGGAGTGGTTGGTGGGGGCCTGAGACCAGTTAGGGAGGGCTGGCAGTAACCCAGACTGGAGAGTGAAGCTGGGAGATAGCAGGACTGACCTCAGGCATGTGCCACATGTGCAGCTGCTGGGCGATAGCCAGCTTCTCCCCCAATACGTTCTTCTGCCTCCCCTCCCTGGCTTGGTCCCCATCCCTCACCTGCCTCTGCCTGCTAGTAGTGCTGCATGGAAAAAGCATTGGGAGACCAGCAGCAGCGACACTCCATGGGAGATAACGCTGTTTGTTTACAAACAACTCCCCATGTGAGTGATCAGAAGGTTGTTGCCTTGTAAAGAAAGTTCTTCGAGATGGCTTCTAAACACTCTCACAACTGGGTAGTGTATGCTCACCCTATTCAAATAATAGGTCACGTGATGGTCTCAAGCTCCTCTAATATAAAAAAGCACTCTCCACCTCAGAATGACAGTTCCTTTCAACCGTTTCTAGGAATATAAGAAAATTCCATGCGGGACTGGAAGGGTGGGTGTTGTGAGAATGTTCAAAGCCATCTCGAAGAACCTTGTTTACATGGCAGCAACCTTCTGTTCTTTGAGTGGCTCCTCACAGGCTGTTTTTACATGGCTCCGCTGGGTGGGGGGGTCTGTGGCCGGGGCATGCACACAGCTGCACACGCATCCCTACTTACCCCCCACTCAGCCACACCCATGGAGTAACCACCGTTTTCCCCAGTCGCTCCATGTGTGGGGGTGAGTGGGGATGCATGTTAGGCAGGCGCATGCACCCCCTCCGTCATCATGGGTGCATTTATTTATTTATTTATTTATTTATTTTCCAAAAAGCAGCATCGTTCACATGGGGCTCCCCTACCCATGAACATGTAGAAATTTGTGTGTTCATGTGTGGGAGAGGCCTGTGTAAAAAGGGCCACGTTCTCACAACTGTCTTACTTATGCTATCTTAGGTAGGAATTTAGGATGTAAAACAATATCTATTCTATCTTGAAAAATCTGCAAATATGGTTCTGAGATTATTATGGCTGCTATTTCACTAACTCTTCTTAATGAAGTTACTGCTAACAGGAAGACTGTCTTTAGACTCGCGACCCATAACCAGTTAATTTGCGCCCCCCCCCCCCCTAATCAATTCACGCTGCCCCGAGGGTGCAAATGAAATGGGTGGGGGGCAGTGTGAATTGATTATAAGGGGTGCAAATGAACTGGTTATGGGGTGGGGGCAGCATGAGTTGATTTGGCATAATGCGCTTAATAGGTTGGCTGCATTTTGGGTGTCGTGTGTGTGATAGCAGCACCTCTGGACTGGTCGCGCCGCCTGCATGCAGAAGGCACAGGTGGCACCAGCAGCAAGAAGCAACAGGCCCTGGAGGCCAGGCTGGCTAAGCTCACCCTCCTCCACCGGTAAGGCAGCGGACACAGTAAATCTCTCTGTGCCTGCCTCACTGAGTAGTGGTAGCCTGGGGGGAGGGGGGAAGCAATGGGAGACCATGCTTTTCTATGGCCGCTTGGCTGAGCACCAAGTAAGGCAGCCAAAGGGTGCCAAGCCAGGTGGGAGGAGGGGGAAGAAGCATGAGGAGGCCATGTTTCTCCATGGCTGCTCAGAGGGGTGGAGAATGGGAATCCTTTCTGTCCAGAGGGAGTAAATTTTATGTAAATTAGGCCCCGCACCAAGACTTTGCACATGGCCTCAGAAACCCTGGGGCTGACCCTGGGAGACAGAGCAGAACAGTAGCACTGCCAGAACCTGTGTGAAATTGACCGGGGTGCAATTAACAAGTGAGGAAAGATGCAGAGCGGTGGAGAAGAAACCCAACAGAGCCCGGCAAATGGAGGCAGCTTTTTCAAATTGAAATACTGAACAGAATTTAATATTCGCTGCTCGCTTTAGTAGTAGTAGTATTGCCTACTTTAGTATTAATACTAAATTAGTATTCCCATCCCTTATATTAGATATTATGCTGTAATCCTCCAGTGGGAATTCATGTTGCTTATTGGATGGAATTTAAGCTTTAATTCTAGTTCTTTGTATTATGTCCCATTTCCCTTTAAATGCTTTCATTGTGCCTACAAGATTTGAAGTTACAAAGTGACTTGAACTCTGACCCAGGGAACAGAAGCCAAACTCTGCACTGAAATCTTCATTTTCCATGTAAGCATAACCGAATCAGCTTCAAATCTAGATAGATAGTCAGCTCAGTGGCTAACAACTAAATGCAATAAATTGAATAACTGTGGGCTTTAATATAATCTCACGCAATTGTATTACTTCCCAATTACTTTTTTGACCTTTTTAGAGCTGTGCTTTCCTTAAAACACACACAATCTGCAGTTCTGAATGTCCTTCAATGCATACTATTCTGAGTAAATCAATAGATCAAGCAGAATGAATATCTCACTTGTGACTTCTGTTTGCAATAATACAGTACAGGGGATGACAGAAATGGAATAACCATTCATATACTAGATGTTGGTATGGTTCCTCCTCCGGCTCGAGGTTCCTGAGGGTGAGAGCTGAATGGGTAGCACATTTACCACCTGCCGGTAATACCTGCATTTTTGAGTAGTCTGTTGGGTTCCCGATCAGTACCTGATTACTGAATCAGGCACCCAGTTATCCCCAAATATTGGGTATTACCATTACTGAGTTATCCATTTCCCATTTTTACCAATCGGTAAAATGGGAAATTGGTACAGGAGCTCAAGCTCAGGACAGGAAATCAGAAGGTTGGGACAGAAAACAGTAAATTGGTAACTTGGGTAGCCCATCAGGCACTAATCAGGAACCCTCTAGTACCCGATCTTACCAAGTTGGGTCAAGTACCCCAATTCTGACTCATGTTTGCAGGTACTTGCTCCAGCTCGACTGAGGGCCCTAAACTCAACTGTTTATTTTTCATGAGGACATTAAGTGGCTGAAGAGATCATCTGATTTTACTAAACATGGTTGAGGGTCGAGGTTGACCAGTTGAAAGGAAATGTTTCAAAAACGTTGACATGAAGTCAGTGCTTCCCAAATCTTTGGGTCTGTGTGACCTCATTTTGAGACTCCAGTGTAATTGTGTGATCCTGGACAAAGACTTGCAGAGTATACCTCAAATATCAACTGACTTTGTGATTACATTTTTGGAAGGTGTGACCCCACTTGACCCACAGTGTTTCATTCAGTGTTGACACTTGGCAGACTTTTCAAATTTGTGGTGGTGGTTAAAGTGCGACTATGTTTTCCAATGAGCTTTAGCTTAAAGTAGAAGCTTGGTGACATTCTTTATGGGACAGAACCTACCCAGGGCGATTCCTGGTATTGAACATCATTTATAGCAATTTACCTTCTTTCATCATTACACATGCTGCCTTCTATATTTCCCGTTCCAGGCAAAACATATGTACCCGCTTTCTATTAAGCACAGCTGTCTGATAAATTAAACTGAGCAGGTACTTAAGTGTTTCCACTATGGGCCTTGATCCCAAGTTGGGTTGCGCCATTTGCAGATGTAGTCACAATGCAGGTAGATATTCAATATATTTAGCATGTCTGTTGCAGTCTGGCATCATGGGACTATAATGAAGTCTCAAAATGGGATCTCTCAAGCAAAAGGTTTCGGGAACCTCAAAACATCAAACCAAGGTCATGGTGTCAGGACCTCACCCATACCAGAACAGGGGTCAGTAGCCAATACCAAGTCCCAAGGAGGGAGGAAGGGCCCTGGGGGTAGGCTGGCTACTGGAAAGTCATCAGAGTCTGAATTAATGGGATAGGCCTCAAGCCCCATGGAATCAGATGGGGCAAGCAGTCATGGGAATCTGAAGGCCAGGAGCTGGCAGCCAAACAGTCTCTTCTCTCAGGTCAGGAATTGCTTATGTTCCTGATATAATTCCTGATTTATGTACTGGCAGGCAAGCAGTGGAGAATAAAAATGTCTGCAGTTATGAGAGTCTGGGTTATGAGAGCCCCACATGTCGAGCCATGGAGGCAGAGTGGTTGAGGAGTCTGTCCCAGCCGCTGAGGGTCCAGGTTCAAGTCTAGGTCCTGACATATGTCATTTTACTGGATGTTTAAAAACACTCTGCCCCTTATATCTTCTGGATTGCCATCACAGAGGAGGGGGTTGTGTACAGGTAACAGCTTTTGAAGAGCCAGCCGCTACTCACCAGCTGAAGGTTTCCACTTCTCACAGAAATGGCCATGACGCTCCCATGGGCCAAAACGGGAGTGTCAGTGTAATTTCTATGAGAGGTGGCAAGTTGCAACCCTACACCAGCTACCCATGAGCTGTTGAGAGGACGGGGGCTTACTGGTCCCTGGGGAGTGTGAGGAGAGGTAGCCGGGGTAACAGCAGCTCCTGCAGAAACCACTGCTGCTCGCTGCTACCCAGGCCCTGGAGACAATGGAAGGTGGGGAAAAGACCGCAGTGGTGGCAGCTCTCTGTCCTTGTCTAACCTTCTCAGCAGCCATGAGCTGGTTCTTGCCTCAGACAGTAGACCTGTTTTTCCTTTGGGCCTGGTGGTGGGTGTTTTTAAACGAACAAGGCAGTGGAACAGCTGAAGAGCCTCCATGCACGTGGAGTGAGTGGGGAGGGATTCTAATGGATGGCCACTGCAGCCATGCAGGCAGCCTTCATGCACTCCCAACACCATGGACCAGCCCTGCAGACAATTCATGTGGGCAGCCATTCCCCCTCCCCACCCCCGCCCAGCTGCTCGCCCTCTGTCATGATACACAGTCATGGACTATATAGAAACATGAAGCTGCAGCAGCGCCAGTAACCCTTTCCTGCCCAGGAGCCACTGCAATTATTGGCTATCCCAGGCAACGATGGAGGTACGTACTGGGAGGGACATGCAGGAATCTGCTGTTCTCCATGGCGTTGGGTCTTCTCGCATGCGTTGCGAGGGGGGTTTGTTGTGCATTGAGTCAACAGGGTGGTGACTTTTGCATGTGTGTCCTTTAAGAGCTCCCCAGAGAGCTTTGGGCAGGACCGGGGAGGCAACCAGCCATGAACCTTTCTTCTGGCGTGGGTGAGCTCCCTGGTTTGTATGGGCAGGGAATGCATGGGTGCCTGTCCCCCCATGCACATTTTTGGCTCCCCTCACATGCTGCACTCTTGTTTTTTTGGCAGTGCTCTGTGCATGGCCATGAGTGGGTGCTGTCTGGGTCACGAGAGCATATATCCCCCCCTCACACCACCTTCACACGGGCATTTGGATGAGTAGTTGTTGAGTCACCATGGGTGGTAGCATCTCGTTTAACAACACCCTGTAAGTGGGTGGCCGTGGCCACCATGTAGCTGCCAAATTAGGGTTTAAGTCCATGTTACGCTAGGTGTAGGTAACTAGTATGATGTATAAAAACACTCACTGAAGGGGTTTCTCATAAGATTCTGTTTAACAGATGAAACCAAACTGTATTCAGAGCCTCTAGCTTGGCAAGGTAATGACCCATTTTGCAGCTCAAGTGGCTGGACTTGGTTGTGCAGAAAGAAGGATGATTCTACTTAAAATAAATAAAGAGGAAGGAAACCCTCTCAATAAGAAAGGAAATAAAGGAGCAGATAAATCAGAAAAATCCCAATAGTCCTTATGCAGGTAAGTAAAGACCATTAATACAGGGACTATTGCAATGACGGAGGAATTTAGAATGGGGTGGAGAAAACCTTTACTTTGCTGTATTATTTTCTTGCCTATAGCCAAGCCCAAAGAAACCACTCCTTTCAGGTGGGTGAAAGTTTGGAGCCAGAAATTGAATTGTTTAAAAACAAAGATTTACGGCTCAGGAGGTACATTAGAATCTAAAATAAGATCAGTTCTGCTATGTAGTGTATATCTCGGTGGCTTTGAAAACTACTGCAAACAGAGAAAATGTTACATCTCGGAACGAGGTTTCTTTCCTACCACAAGAAAGCCATTTCTCAATACCACTGGAATGTGGCTGTTAATACAGAAGATCTGCTTAAAATATCCATTCGTTGTTGGTAGTGTTTTAAGGATGAAGTCAATGGAGGAGACCATAGAAATTGAGGGGGAAACTGCTATTTGTCATTCATGTACATGAAAAAACCTAATCGGATAAATAGCTTGTGGAGAGAACCATTCAGAGAGTAGGTACTTCATAGTGTCCTGTACATAAAGACTAGAAATTACACAGGATTCTTAGGCTGTACAGTGTCTAATTAATTTTCTTCATTTCTATTGCATCCACCCCCATGTTATCTAGATACCAGGTATTTCCAAACCGTAAGCATTTGGAATCCCTACTAGATGTGGCCAGGCCCACAAATCAGAATGCAGGGCCAAACACAAGGGTCTGCTTTGCCTCTACACATCCAAACATAAACTAGTCTTTAAAGCTATCTGTCTAAGCAAAATACACTATGAGTTGAGTCTTCTATCCATTAAAGCCAATGGCTCAGCTCCTATGAACTTTAATGGTAGAAGATAATGCCCTAGGTGATACACATGGGAAGAATGTGTAGCCAAGGAATAATGACAGTGGTTATTTTCCTTGGCTTGTACCGGAGCCAGAGTCTTGGTCAGAGCCTAGTTGGAAGCAATTTATTGGCTTGTCTGATTCACTCCACTACACAGCCAATGCAATGATTGCATATTTGTATGATGTGCAGGGTGCTATGGACGGGCCTTGGAGTGCCATTTTTTCGAAAGAACTCTGTACTTGCAGTTGGGGCTGTATTTTCAAAAAGTTCTGCTCCTATTTCCACAGGTGCTGAACTCCTTAGGTGTGGCAGGGTGCTGCCTTTTTGGAGTAAATATTTTCCAGGACAGGATCAGATCTCTGAGCAACAAGTGTTATGCCTGGCACTCCTGCTCATTGCCCTTAGTTGACATTTGGCTTGAAAAGCTAGGCCAGTAGAATCAGGCTGCATTTATGCCTGTATTCTTTGTTGTGGGGGTTTGTATTGGTGCATTTTAACTGTTTCTACCAGGCGCGGCTGGCCCCACAGGACATTTGGGGTGCTGACCCCCCAAGGGCCCGTCAGGCACCACCATTTGTTTTAAAAAAAACAAACAAAAAAACCCCCTGCACGGCCACCGCTTCCCACAGCGCCGCAGAAGCCTCTGCCTTTGCTTCAGAGCGGAGGCTGCTGCGGCGCTGTTGTCAGTTTCACTGAAACTGACAACAGCGCCGCA
>QEPC01014266.1:1743493-1772808 GCA_003113815.1 Sphenodon punctatus | reverse complement strand
GTCTCTCCCCCAGCTCCTGTCTCTCAGATTGTAAGCCCTAGGGGCAGGGACCGTGTCTATTTTATTACTTTGTAAAGTGCCAGGTACACTGCTGGTGCTATATAAATGTTTGTTAATAATAATAATAATAATAATAATAACCACCTGATGCATCCTACAACCTAAATCTTGCACATGTTCACAAATAAGGAGGGGGTGAATCTTCCCCCCCCCCCCCATGCTAACCATCTTGTGAGAATGCGGCCTTGAAGGGGAGATGCAATCAAGCAACAGAGGGTGTTACCACTAGACACAACAATAAATCTATGGAAATCCATTATTTATTGAAATCTCTGACATCGTCTTGATCCCGTAGCTGTTCCTACAGATGTTCATGTAGTTGTGTGTCTCCCCCCACCCACTGTTGCCTGGATGATATCATGTTTCTATGGGCTTTTGAATTATCACAGACTGGAAGTGGGCTGGTGCATTTATTTATATGTAACAGTGGCCATTGGCTGTCTGCAAGCATGATTTCTAGGACCCCAAATTGTGTTAAGTGCACAGTGAAGCATGTTTGCACAGACAGATGTAACAGGAGAATGTGTGCTTAAACTTAAAATGACTGGCTAGCCAATGCCCAGTGACAGAGATCCTGTCTACAAAATCCCGTCCAGCAGAGCTGTTCTGGGTGGTGAGGGGCCTGGTTAACAGCCTGTCTCCACCAGGAAATGGATTCACCAAAACGTGAGTGCTGCCATTTCATCTGCAGAGTCAGAGCTTGGGGTTATGGAAACTTAGACTTGTCCTGCTTATCTGGATCAGTTTCAATTGGTATCGCCCACCGATGCTAGGGAGGTGCTTGGGATGATGAGGGCAATGAGTTGTGAATTGGATCCTTGCCCATCCAGGCTGGTAAAAGCCAGTTGGGAGAGACTGGAGCCATTGTTGGCTGGGGTTGTCATAACATCTCCCTTCGGGAGGGTAGGATATCAGACACCCTTAAAACTGTGGTGGTCCAGCTACTGCTTAAGAAACTATCTTTGGACGCTAACGCCCCAGCCAGCTATCGGCCTATCTCTAACCTTCCCTTTTAAGGCAAGGTTATTGAATGGGTGGTTGCCCTACAGCTCCAGGCACATCTCAATGCTGTCGGATGGCTGGATCGGTTTCAGTCAGGCTTTCGTCCCGAGTATAGCACAGACTGCGCTTGTGGTCTTGGTTGATGACCTGTGCTTAGAGATGGACAAGGAGAATTCTACCTTATTGATTTTATTAGATCTTTCTGCGGCCTTTGATACAGTTGATAATGAGGTGATAGTGGTACGACTGCGGGACCTGGCAGGGGTGTGCGGGACTGCTCTTGAGTGGTTCCGCTCTTTCCTTTCAGGGAAGTCCCAGCGGGTGGTGGTGTGTGATTTCTCGTTGTCTCCTTGAGATCTTCCCTGTGGTGTCCCTCAGGGTTCTATTCTATCCTCTCTCTTGTTCAATGTGTATCTGAGGCTGCTGGACTAGGTCATTCTGAGGTTTGAGGTTAGGTGTCATCAGTATGCTGATGACACTCAACTCTACCTCTCCTTTTCATCCGACCCAGGTCCTGTAGTCTCCGTACTTACCTGATGCCTGGCTGCTGACGGCGATTGGATGAGGGTGAGCCGCTTGAGGCTGAATCCAGACAAGACTGAAGTGATGATGGTTGGCTGGTCTTGTGACTTGGAGGGGATTGGGACACCTGTCATTGATGAGGTCTGACCCCCTCTGGTCACTCAGGTTCACAGCCTCGGAGTGCTTTCAGATCCCTCACTGTGCCTGGATTGTCAGGTGGCAGCAGTGGCCAGAAGTGCTTTTTGCCAGCTTCAACTGGTATGGAGGGTGTGGCCTTTTCTTTCTGATTCAGATCTGGCCATTGTCATCCATGGTTTCATCACCTCAAGGCTAGATTACTGCAATGCACTCTACATGTTGCCCCTGGTGACTGTCCGGAAGCTGCAGCTGGTGTAGAATGCAGCAGTTCGGCTCCTTTCAGGGACAAGTCTCTGGGAGCACATTACATCAGTACTCCGAGGTCTGCACTGGCTGCCTATATCGTTCCGGGTACAATTTAAGGTAATATTTTTGACCTTTAAAGCCCTAAATGATCTGGACCCCGTATATCTGAAAGACCACCTGTCCTACCATGTCGCTTTGCAGCCCCTACGTTCGACTAGGGGCGCCCTCCTGCAGGTTCCATTAGTTACCCTTGTCTGTGGGGATGGGGATGTGCAGGAGGGAGTTCTTGGTTGCTGCCCCCGTATTGTTGAACTCCCTTCCCCAGGAGGTTCGCTTGAGCCCAAGCCTGGTTATATTCCAGAGGCGGTGCAAAACGTTTTTATTTGGAAAAGCATTTGGCAGGCAGGGGTAGGTGGGGTTTGGTTGGGTTTGGTTGGGTTTCTGGGTGTGGTTGTGGGGGAGGATGGGGGATTTGAGGGGAGGGTGTTTTTATTGTGTGTATTTTAATGTTTTAAACTTTTTGTATAGATTGTGAGCCACCATGATCCTTGTGAGAAGGGGGGCATAAAATTTGAAAAATAAATAAATATAAATAAGTCAAGCAAAGACACTGTAGATAAAGTTGCCCTGCTGGAAGCCTTTGATCCCATATCCTTGCTTTGTTAAAGGGGGAAGTGCCTGTGAGCCTAAAGGGTACCAATACTGCAAATTCTTAACACCTGAAACTCTGCTCCTGTAGCATCTGGTGATGGACAACACAAATGGGTGTTGTTGGGTACTCACCTCTTGAAAATCTCACCCTTATTTTGGTGGCTATCTAGATGTTGAAGTTTTGAAAATCTGACCCTGCTGTCTTTTCAAAATCTACCTTGTTGTGATCAACTACATCACTATTACACAGGGGCTATTACAGTGGTTGCCAGGGCTAGTGCTACCATAGAGGCAGCACAGGCAACCACCTAGGGCAGCAAGTTAAAGTGGGCAACAAAAACTGCAGCTGCCCCTGCTGCCGGTAAGCCTGGCCCTGCCCCTGGTAAGCTCTGTGGCTGGAGTGGAAGAGATGGGGGGAGCGTAGGCTGCTAAGGGCAGCAAAGATCTGTGCAGTGTGCCACCCGTGGTGGTTGCCTGCCCTGTCGTAAAGAAACTATCAGTCTGTCGCAAAGACCCACAAGAAAAATACCAATTAAATCTCTCTCTCTTTCAAGATTCAACATCCTTAGCAGGTAACCACCATTCTGCCTTTCATTTTTGAAATACTCCAAATACTCTCCATGCAGTTTAGTGAATTAAGCTTATCAGCTGCTATCTTCTTCCTAATTAACAGACTGGTATCTGGCAGTAAAAAACCTACTCATCTCCTTGATTTAGTGCTTCAGAAAGGTTTAGATTTAAAAGAACAGGGACATCTGGGTTGAATTCCACAAGTATCTTCCCATATCCTGAGTTGAGAAGAGTGGTCATGCATTGGATAAACTGGCGTCTGGAGGTTTAGAGCCTTCTGGTTAGTAGCTTAGTAAGATTTAACTTTTGCATTTCACAGACCATATTTACTTCTGAGTTTAGCTTTATGCAACCTACTGGATGTTCCTTTTTATTAACTGCTCTGCATTAAACAGAGTTTGCTATAGGTCTGACTTCAACATTTCCAAACACACAGTTAGCTTCTCTCTTACTAGCTTTAAGTGGGCAGCAGGCAATTTAAATCAAAGATAGTCAGAATGCTGATTGGTAGGTGCCATTTTTTAAGAGTTGCTAGCTCTCTTGGTGTGATCACTCTGGTTTTAACTGAAGCTCCCACCCCTGGGCCGGAGTTGTATTGAGACATTTGTTGGATTTGCCTTTTGCACCTACCTCGCAAGCCTTTGTTGTGAAGTCTTAGGGTTCATCCACTCAACCCCCAACCCCCTTGCAAACTCACCCCTTGTTCTTTAATCTATGTTTGCCTTGCCCAGGCATTCATACAGCTGCAAATTCCCCAGGATTTCAATGAGACACCCCTTGCATCAGGTGGCAGAGAATAAGGGATTGCCAAGGAGCTCAGGTAGTGGTAAGGATTTTACAGTCTTTATGCGCGGAGCTACCACACCGCCCACATGTCTAGTTTCACCCTAAGGGTGCAATCCATTATTCGTTAAAATCAATTTATATTCACAGATATTTGCATTTCCAGATAACCTTCAAATATCCAGAAGGTATTCACACTCAAAACAATATTCACGTAAAAACATAAGAAGTGCCATTGGTGGGTCAGATCAATGGTCCATCTAGATCAGCGTCCGGTTTCTGATAGCTGGCAGCCTTGGATGCCTCAGGGGAATACATAGCAGGTTATGGTGGGATCATTTATTTTCTGCCATACTCCCCCCAGCTCCCAACAGACAAGGCACTTATTTTATTTATTTATTTATTTATTTTGTTATCTCAGGGCGGCTTACAACAAAAAACAAACAATCATAAAAATTCTCAATTTTAAAACATTTTAAAACAACCCCTATTACTTTAACATCCTTAAAATCCAACCCCCACTATACCTACCCCACCCTCCCCTCCGAAGGCCTGGGTGAACAGTCAGGTCTTGCAGGCTCAGCGTAATGCCAGCAGACCCGGGGCCAGACGAACCTCCTCCGGGAGGGAATTCCAGAGTCATGGCCCGACCACCGAGAACGCCCTTTCCATTGTGGTCCCCTGCTTAACACTGGGGACCTCCAGGAAGGCACCCCCAGTAGACCGCAGGGATCGCTCTGAGATGCGGCAGATGAGGCGGTCCCCGAGGTACGAGGGGCCCAGACCATGTAGGGCTTTGTAGATCAAAACTAACACCTTGAATCTGGCCTGGTACGCTATAGGCAACCAGTGCAGAGGGCGGAGCGCAGGTGTTATGTGCTCCCGCCAACCCGTCCCTGTAAGGAGATGGGCCGCTGTATTCTGCACTAGCTGCAGCCTCCGGACCAGAAACAGGGGAAGCCCCACGTAGAGCGTGTTGCAGTAGTCCAGCCTCGAGGTGATGAAGGCATGGATGAGAGTGGCCAGGTCGGGCCCAGAGATGTATGGACGGAGCCTCTGTACTAGATACAGCTGGCAGAAGGCAGCTTTAGCCACCGCCTCCACCTGCCGATCCAGATGGAGGTCTGAATCCAACACCACCCCCAGACTCCGAACCTGCTAGGCTACAGGAGGGCAGACCCACACACACACACCGGAGGAGCCAACACCCCCCTCGCCCTTCCCACCACCATTACCTCCATCTTATCAGGATTAAGTTTCAGTCTGCTCTGCCGCATCCAATCTGCCATGGCCTCCAGACATTGGGAGAGTATCAAGACAGCAGGACCTGGGTCAGTTGAAAATGAGAGGTACAGCTGCGTCTCATCAGCATATTGGTGACATCGTACCCTGAACCCTCTCACTATCTCCCCCAGGGGCTGCATATACACATTAAATAGTAACGGAGACAGGATCGAACCCTGCAGAACGCCGCAGGTCAAGGTGCCAGGGGCTTGATGTTTCAGCCCCCAACACCACCTGCTGGCTTCTCCCCGAGAGGAATGAGTGGAACCACCCAAGGACAGTCCCGTCCAGATCCCCCAGGTCAAGCAGCTGTCTCAACAGCAGCCCATGGTCCACGGTATCAAAAGCAGCCAAGAGATCTAGCAGGATCAGAAATGTTGAACATCCTGCATCCATCTCCCGGCAGAGATCGTCCGCCAAGGCCACCAACGCTGTCTCAGTACCATAGCTGGGGTGGAACCCAGACTGAAAAGGGTCAAGGAAACCTATTCTTTCCAGATGCGCCTGGAGCTGCAGTGCCACTGCCCTTTCAATAACCTTCCCTAAAAAGGGAAGATTAGAAACAGGGCGGTAGCTGGCGAGTGTGCCCACATCCAAGGATGGTTTCTTCAGCAGGGGGTGCACCACAGCCTCCTTGAGACTGGGCAACAACCTCCCCTGCTGGAGGGATGCATTGACCACCCTTGCCAGCACCATCCCCAACGTCTTCCTGGAGGCTTTCACCAACCAGGATGGGCATGGATCTAGTTCACCACTAGTGGCTCTAGCAGACCCCAGGACATCCACCGCATCGACCGGCGTCACTTCCCGAAACTCCTCCCAGAAAGATCGACCAGATGTAGCCTCCATAAACTCATGCTCCTCACCTCCTGCTTCCAACCCGGTGTCAAAGTTACTGAGTGATCTTGTCTGCGAAGTAGATGGCAAACTCCTCACAGTGGGTCTTGTTGCCCTGACTAACCTAACTAGAGTAGTCCTTTATTGTCCTGTCCTCCAAAAATGTATCCAATCCCCTTTTTGAAGCCAGTTACACTACTGGCCTACACAACACCCTCTGGCAATGAGTTCCATCGATTGATTGTATGTTGGGTGAAAAAGTACTTCCTTTTATTTGTCTTCTATCTGGTGACTGTTCATTTCACAGAGTGACCCTTGGTTCTACTGTTCTAGAAAATGTAAATAGCGGCACCCTATTTAGCTGTTCCGCACCATTCATGATCTTGCAAGCGTCTATCATATTCCCTCTCAGGGCTTTTCAGAAGGAGAAGAGATAAGTAACCTATTGAACCTTTCCTCATACAGAAGCCACTCCATGCCTTGAATCACTTTTGTTGCAATTGCTGCAACTTTTCCAGTTCTGCTATGTCTTTTTTGAGATGGAGTGACCAGAACTATACACAGTATTTCAGCTGTGGTCGCACCGTATATTTATATAATGGCATTATGATATTTCCTATTTTGTTTTCTACCCCTTTCTGAATTATCCCAAACATGCTGTTTGGTTTTTTTGACTGCTGCTGTGCATTGAGCCGATGATGTCAATGTTCTATTCACAGCTATTCCACTGTGCATGTGCAAATAGCCAAAATGAAGTAACGAGATAAGCAGACAACCAAATAACAGAAAAAAAGTGACCCAAAATGAATATCTGGTGAAGATAGACCCTAATAGCAGTCGTCATCTGTTTCAGGAAATACGTTTCAAATTGGGTGATACTGATGGATACGATATTCATGAAGGATATTTTTTTTTCAGTGCTAAGGCAGCCCCAGCACCTCTTCCAGCTGCTACTCTGCAAGACTGTCAGTGCCGATCCCAAGCAGGTAACAGCCCTATCCTGTTCAGCCAGCAGCATCCCCACTCTCTTCCAGGCTGTGGTTGTTGCCACTCGACTGGGAGCACTCTGCCAGCAGCAGCTTTGGCCAGGAGGAACCTGGGGCTACTGTGGACAGACCAGTGGGTGCTACCACACTTCACTTATAAAAGCCATCTGTGGATGTTTGTGCGCATTGCTCTCTGAGCCCTTGCTCTGGGCATAGAGTGTATGTGGAAACACATGACAAGTACAGCCCTGCATATTCGGTTTGGGAGTTCTCCTGGTCCATGTCCCTCTGACTTGGACTGGATTGGGCTCCCTTGTGAGCAAGAGGCACCATGATATCCCATAGGGCTGTGGCTATGTCGGCAAAGGAGTGGAGTTAGGGTGCTCCTGCCCCCAGCCCTTTTCTTGACGTGACTCCACCTGTGGAGTGCTGTAATGTCAGGACGCTTCACGGGGAGGCGGGGCCAGCCTGTTACATTGGCCCTGGGTTTAGAAGAACCTAGCTGCATCTGGACTAGGATTGGTCCCAGTGTAGTTGGACTAAGACAGGGCTCGGGCCTAACCTTGTTGAAGCCCCTGCAGGGCTGTGGTAAGAACAAGCAAAAAACAATGAAATACAACCTCAGAAAGAAAGAGAAAATCTGGCTCTAATAAACTTATTTGTGTATCTTCCTACTCATGCAAAAAGCTGCTTTATTTTAAAAAAGTAAATAAGATTTCACAGTTTGCTCTGAAATTATGTCTCCCACCCCCTTTCTCTGCCAAGTACTTGTGTCAGCATATCTTTTGTGAGGGGGAAAAACATACTTTCAACTTGTTCATCTAAAAAACCCCAATATTTACATAGCTTGACACGGCCAGGCTAGCCTTGCACAGTGTTTAGGGAATTAGACATTTAGCTTTCCCGCTGCAAACAGGAGATCTGGTACTTGGTCTTCTCTCTCCTACTGCTAACCTCTGTGTAATATCGTAGGAAAACATGGCACTCAAACATGGCATGCAGTGGTCTGTTGAAAGGTTGTCTCATTTTTCTGGCATGAAGGGAGCGCATGGCTGACAGCTTCATTTTAGCAAACATCAGAAGTGCCAAAGTTTTTCTTATTCCCACCTATCCTCCTTTTAAAAACCTTGAGCTGGCCTCATTCCCTGGAAGCCCCTGGAAATATCATTCTAACAGACACGCTACAAAGATACAGCCTGGGACCATAAGTTCTTGCAAGATGAGGTCCCACATGGGATGGTGGCTGATTACACAATCATCCCCAGGTGAGAAATTCACTGAAGAAGGGAGATGTTTTTTGGGGAAGTGTTGGAAGAAGCCTGTCACAGTAGAGCTGCTGCAGGGGAGCTGGGTCCAGCTCTCTAGAAAGCACTGTTGGAAGATGGGTGGAAGAGAAGAACCAGAGCAGGGAGCCTTTTAGGGGTTAAGTTACCTCTAGATGGCCTCTGGGCTGGGATAATTCCTGCTAAAAAGGGCGAAGACTCTTAGCAATTCCTGGACAGGAGTTGTGTTGGATCCAGGAAAGTTGGGGTCCTGGGCAAAATGGTGGTGTGCCTCCTAACATAGGAATGTTTGATAAATGTATTTATTATTTATATGTTTATTTCTTGCATTTGTATCCTGCCCCTCTCGCCCAGGGGTGACTCGAGGTGGCTAACGATAAAGCAAATTATCAAAATATAAAATAATATGAATACAGTATAAATAAACAGAACACAATACTTGTACAGATAAAAAACCCTCTCTAACCCATCCCACTCACCCCCTCTCCCTCGCCAAATGCCTGGTGGAAGAGCCAGGTCTTACAGCTATGCCGGAAGGCAAGGAGATTCAGGCTGAGGCGGATCTCTGCTGGGAGGGTATTCCAAAATGATGGTGCGGCTGATGAGAACGCCCTCCTGCTCGTACGGACTCGCTGACAATGCAGGACCTCCAGGAGGATGCTTCTGGACTACTGCAGGCTCTGCCTAGGGACCCTGAGGGTGTGGCGAACTTCCACAGAGGCAGGACCCAGACTGTTAAGGTCTTTAAAGGTTAAAACCAGCACCTTGAATCGGACATGGAAGACAATAGGCAGCCAGTGCAGTGCTTGGAGCACTGGTGTAATTTGCTCTCTGTTGCCCATCCCAGTTAAGAGATGGGCTGCAGCATTCTGCACCAGTTAAAACTTCTGGACCATCACCAGGGGCAGCCCCACATAGAGCGCATTGCAGTAGTCTGGTCTTGAGGTGACGAATGCACGTATGAAGGTGGCAAGGTCCGAGTCTGAAACATATGGGCAGAGCCTTCTCACCAGATGTAATTGGTGAAAGGCCCACAGCTGACACCTGAGTCCAAGCACTGTTGCGAATCCAGGAGCACCCCCAGGCTACGCACAGATGGAACCAATGGAGGTTGAACATCTCCTATAACAGGGGTGCTTTCCCCCCTCAGATCATTGAACCCCCCCCATCATCACCTTCATCTTATCAGGATTGAGCTTCAATCAGCTTGACCTCATCCAGTCCTCCATAGCAGCTAGACACCAGGACAGCAAGAAGACAGCAGGGCTTGGATCAGATGAAAATGACAGATACAGCTGGGTGTTATCTACGTATTGATGACAACTAACTCCCCAGCTGCACACGACCTCCCCAAGCAGCTTCGTATACGTGTTAAACATGAGAGGGGACAGAATAGAACCCTGTGGGACACCGCATGTGAGAGCCCCAGGGAGAGAGGTACAATTCCGCAGGACCATCTGCTGCGATCTGCCAGCAAGGTAAGAACAGAACCATTGTAAAACAGTTCTGTCCACCCCAGCCAAGTCCCCCAATTCACGGTTCATGGTATCAAAGGTCATTGATAGGTCCAGTACAACCATTAGGGTCGTGCGACCCCTATCCAGTTCCACTAGAAGGTCATCAGCCAAGGTCACCAACGTAGTCTCCATGCCATAACCCGGTTGAAAGTCTGACTGCGTGGGATCTAGAAAACCGGTGCGGTCCAGATGTACCTGCAGCTGCTTGGCCACTACCCATTCAATAACCTTCTCTAAAAAGGTTAGGGAACCTAAAAAGGGAAGGTTAGAGACAGGCCAGTAGCTCACCAGGGCATCCACCTCAAGAGATGGTTTCTTAAGTAGGGGCCAAACCACAGCCTCCTTGAGGCAGTCCAGCACCCTCCCTTCCCAAAGGGAGGTGTTGTTAACCCTAGCCAGCACCGGCCCCAATGTCTCCATGGAGGCCTTAACCAACCAGGATGGGCAGGGATCTAATTCACAAGTTGTGGCCCGAACAGATCCCAGGACATCGACCGCTTTGGCAGATGTCACTGAATGAAACTCATCCCACAAAATCCAATCAGACGGGGCATTCCTAACCTCTGACTCTGCCACTGCATCTGACAAGGTGGAGTTGAAGTCCTGCTCAGTGCAAGTGATTTTATCTGCAAAGTATGTTAAAAACATGTCACAGTGGGCTTTGGATGAATTCGGTTCCAGGCAGAGACAGAACAACTCCATCAGACGCAACTGAGCAGATGCTATGAGGGAAGCAAAGAACCGTTTCTTTGCTTCTCACACTGCCATGGCATAGGCCCTCAAAAATGCTCTATGCTGCCATCGGTCATCTTGGGAGCAAGTATGGCACCACCATCACTCTAACTGCCTTCCTTCATGCTTCAACTGTCCCCGATCCTCCATGAACCACAGGGACCTGTGGTGGCAAAATGCTGGAAGTGGACGTCTGGGAGCCACCCGAACAATGGCCTCAGCTATCCAGCTGTTCCAAAAAGCCATGAGGTCACTGATGGAGCGGCTGTCAAGGTCAGCAGGTATCTCCCACAGAGCATCCTGGAACCCTTCTGGTTCCATAAGTCTCCAGGGGTGGACCACCTTAACCAGTCCCACACCCCTATGGTCAGGCAGGTTTGCCAGGATGGAGGTTTGCAGGAGATAATGGTTTGACCATGGCAAGGGAGAACCCGCCACTCCCCCAATCATCGGACCCCCCGTCTCAAGATCAGTGCAAAATATCAAGTCAAGAGTATATCCCCCCTCTCATGTGTTGGGCCCGCTACCACCAGGGATAGCTCCATGGTTGCCATGGTGGCCATGAATTCCTGCTCCACCCGAAGCAATGTGGTCTTGGCATGGATATTGAAATCCCCCAAGACAATAAGCCTGGGAGACTTCAAGACCAGGTCCGAGACCAGCGCAGCTAGAGCAGTTGGGGATGCTGTCATGCAGTGGGGTGCTTGGTACACCAGCAGAGTCCAAATTCTATCCGTGACCAGACCTCCTGGTCCGTCATTGGCCAAATTAAACAAGAGATGGAGACTCTTTATTCCAGACTCGGTCTGTACTGAAGAATTCCATGCGACCAACTCATCCTTAAAAATAATGACTACGCCCTCTGACCCTCCAGCCTATGCTAGTGCAGGACAGAGTACCCGGCTGGAACGAGGTCAGCCAAAATTGGCCCAGACAGCTTGTCCAGCCAGGTCTCCATCACACACACGAGATCGGCGGCCCACTCCAAAATAGAGTTGTGGATAATAGAAGATTTATTGGACACTGGCCTTGCATTAAACACCAGCGATAGGTCCAAGGTCACCTGAGACCTTGTCTCCCTAGTTATCTGGACCCGGGCAGGCTGAGCGGGGAATCTGCACCAGATGCTGACCCCTCCACACCTGATGACATCTCCCCGCCCCCCCCCACCTTGGGCCATAGATTCCCCTTCCCATAATGACCCCTGTTGCTGCTGCTCCTCCCCTGGTGGACCACCACCAGCCCGATCCCTGCCCCCTGATTGGCTCCCCGCCAGGGAGGTGTGGGAGAGACCCCTTCCCCCAATCCCATAAACCACTCGCCACTTAACCTGCCCCCCCCTCTCACTGTGGGGCAGAAACTACCCTCCTCCTCCCCACTAATTTATTTTATTTATTTATTTTATAAAATATTTTTATCCCACTCCTCCTGCCCCTGACAACCCCCATTCTTGTCCCCCTCGCCCCCCTCACAAAGATGGGGAAACACCTCTCTCAGGGATGGGAACATACACCAACTTATCCATTAGTAAAAAATAAAATGTTGTTGTAATTTTAATGTGTAGTTAAGCATCACATCTGCTTCAGGGTCTGGGACTCCCTGTACTGCAGGCCACATGGGCCCGGCCCATACATTGTCATTTCTAGTTTAGTCATGGGTCTCCTGTCTTTGGTGGTACTTGTGTAGGTAAAACTTCTAACTTAAGCTGAAATCCTCAAACTACTTTAGAGTAGTCTCAGTTGAAGTCAATGGGACTTCCCCAGAGTAAAGGTCTGAGGATTGTGGCCTTGTACCATGCTTTCTTTCATTTTAATTGGGGCTGCATTATTTATTTTTATTTATATCTCACCCTATCCCCAAAGGCTCAGGTGGTTCACAACAGCTATATAAAATACAAATATAAGAGTCAGAACAGAATCACACAATCAGGCTGTATGTCTGACCCTATTCACTATCAATAGTATTAACAGGGTTGTGTTCTGGCTCTGTTTCTTTTAAATTTTTTTATAAATGATATAATTGAGAAAATGCAAGGAACTATGTTTCATTCAGTATCAATATATGGAAGAAAACTAAGATGACATGGCTCATCTACAGAAATTGGGATGAGGAGACTGTTAACTACTTTGGGTGATTATTGTAAGGAAAATCATCTGACGATTAATTTTGACAAATCTAAGGTGATGTTTTCTGCAAAGAGATGGATAAAGAAAAACTGATCAATTGATTCAGCATGTTTGGAGCAAGTCAAAACTTACAAGTACTTAGGACTTGTTTTCTCCTTTAATGGTACCTGGGGAGATCACTTTGAGACGTTAAAATTAAAACTTTCTCAGTTAACGGAATAATAAGATTCTGGAGACTGGCTGGTGGGAGGCTTACACAGCTGGCTTTAAAGCTTCTGGAATTCAAGTTGTTACCTCAGGCTCCAGGGCTGGAGCCTCTAGGGCTGAAACTGGAATGATTTCTGTAGAGTCTAGAGCATTATTGAGACCTATCTGATATTGGTTATGCTTAAATACTATGTTTTCCAATAGACTCCCTAAGCTTTGTTGGCTTGATAGGACACATTTTGATACTAAAACAGCATGGATAATGAATTTAAATAAGCTGCTGAATGGAATGGGACCTTCTTTGCTTTTTCTTCAAAACTATCCACAGGTAAAGGCTAGGGCTATAGTGGCCACTTGTCTTGCTGACATAGCTAAACAAAATGATATGGAGGCAATTTATATGTGTAAAATATCTCCCTGGTATTCAATTATCAAGCAACAACATCAATTAGAATACTATTTGACCTTACTTTCAAATTTCACTATCCGTAGGGCTTTCACACTGCTTCGTTTTCAATGAATTCCCTCTACTATTCTTGAGGGCAGATATAAAAATACATTGTATGAATTGCGTTGTTGTATCTGCGGCTCCCAAGAAATAGAAAATCTTACCCATTATTTATTTAAGTGTCCCTATTCAAAGGAGATAAGGGAGAAAATGTTAAAGCCGCTGCTCCTGGATAGGCTTGATTGGGAGGTAAAAGCAAAAATGTTGTATTTACTGGCAAATTCTAAAGACCACGTTATAAAGAAAGTCGCTAACTATGCACATGCTCTCATGATTCTTCGTCATCATAAATTGGTAGCACTCAATAAGAAAACTGCATCGAGTTTATAAATATTATAGTTGTCAGCATGAGACTTTTGATTAATCTTTTCATTTTAAACCTATATTTTTGTATTTTTATATTTCATATTTTGTATTTTTTAATATTCATTTTCTTATTATACTTGGTTGTATGGTGTATTGTAGGACCAATAGTCAAACAATAAAATGATTTGATTGATTTTTCACTCCGTGCATAAAATACAAATGTAAAATAAATAATTTAAAACCCATGAAAGTAAAAACAACCCCATTGCCCTTTCCCCAGTCTATCCCTGTCCGTTGAATGCCCGGCCAAATAAAAAGGTCTTACGCTGTCTCCGGAAGATATTCAAACTACGGCTCAGATGAGCCTCCACGGGAAGGGAGTTTCAAAGCTGTGGAGCAGCCACCGAGAATGCCTCTCTGTGGTCCCGAGTTGTATGAAACTGGGCCAATGATGGAACTCACAAGAGGGCACCCTCGGCAGATCTTAAGGGCTGCAAAAGAGAATAAGGAGAAAGACAGTATTTCAGATATGTAGGGCCCAAGACATCTAGGGCTTTAAAGGTCAAAACCAGCACCTTGAATTGTGTCTGAATTCTGAAAATAAAATAAAATACATTGGGTGTTTTTAGACGAGTGCCTCCCCACCCAACACCCACCCATCATGCATGTTGCAGCGCAGCACAGGGTGCCAATGCGGCCCTGCAACATGCATGATGGGTGGGTAATGGGTGGGGTGGTGCTTGTCTAAAAACACCCATTGTTACATTCTAGGCTGATGTAACATCTGTACAATAATGTTATACCATGCAATGCATTGTTCTGCTTCCTGTATGTAAAGAGTGCCTCATTTCGCCTCCTAAAGTTGTGTTTTTCTTTTGCATCTCTTCCGCTGACAGTGAAAGAAGCAGCCCAAATTATTAGTCTGTACACAGGGAAGCAGCAGCAACCATCATGCATTAGTCAGCTAAAAGGTTTTTACTAAATCCTTGTCCTTCTCTTTATCACACTAATCCTCAGGGACTGGAAGGAATAGGGACGAGAACATTCAAAGTGAGAAAGCACCCCAGCCCCTCTTCTTGTTAACAGCCTGCTTCACAGCATCACTCATTCCCAGGGTGTGATTTAATTTAACTGTGCGCTCCCATTAGTATTTGCAGAACAGACGATTCAATTTGCCGTCTCTAGGGGTCTAAGCTTGACAATCATTGCCTGGCTGCCTTGACATAAAGCAACATTAAATGCTTTGCTTATGTCTGCTCAGAAGAGACTTTCTGCTGCTTTAGTTTCTCCCACTTCCATACACCTTCTCTCATGGGTGATTCATATTTGTTTAGATCCCTTTTTGAATGCAAAGCAAACTCTCTGGCAATAGGAACCTTATGCAACTTTATTTGTTAGTTTAGTTTTTTAAGATTAGTAACATGCATCCATTATCCAGTCTCTGAAAGCATGTGCATGCAGTAGGGAATGGACATTATTCAAATTCTCCTGTAGATACAAGACTTTGTATCTTTCATAACAGCCTCCTTACAGAGAATAAAAGGGCCTTACTTTCTGCCCTAAATGGGTGCAATCTTTTATGTATCTATTTGGATTGGTATCTTAAAGGCTCAGCATGAGTAAGAGCATATACGCACATAACAGATGTAAAACAGAACAGAAAGTATAAAATAATGAAATACGTAATATACAAAACTCATAAAATTAGCCTCCCCCATCCTGCATCTATTCTTGCCTGTCAACGGTCTGGTCGAATAAAAAGGTCTTACACTGGGTGAAAATAAGCAGCGCACGATAGCCCCCTGCTTGATTATTAAGTCGCCCTGGACCAGGATGTTTTGGGGAGACCGCCAGCTAGGAAGGAGGCTCCATGTACTGGCCACAAGCCCCTCTTGTCTCCTTACTGCCCAGAGAGGGGAGGGTAATTTTAGAAGGTTTTTCTAGATTATATATATATTTTATTTTATACTGTGTGTTCTGTTTTACATCTGTTCTGCGTCTGTGTCTCTTAACCACCCTGAGCCCAAATTGGCAGGGAAGGAGATGAGTGAGGCTTGTGACCTGCTCGAGGAGCCTCCTTCCAAGTCAGCTGCTCTGCCTGCTGGCTATGAGCCCCGCTGGTCTCCTTCCCAGCCGAAGATGATGTGTGAAACTCATGACTTGTGCACGAAGCAGTCAGCTAGGAAGGGAATTTCTGCCAGCACTCCCAAGCGTAGAGAGCAGCTACCCCTGTCCCCTTGCAGTAGGCAGGGAAGGGAACAGAAGTATCTGCTGGGATGGGTGTGAGTATTGCACGCTCACCCACAACCCATTTATTATGGCGGTGCATTCAGGTTTCCATAAAACCCAAATAAACCAGAAAAGAGCCGTTTTTGGCTTCCATATTCAAAACATGATTGCTTGGTCTGTGTGTTTCTCATTCAAGTGAACTCAATATTTCTTGAAAAACATAATATCCAAGGTCTTGAACTGGACCCCCAACCCTGCAGCACACATCCAGCTTGGAGCTGGGCTGCTGTCTGACTCGGCTTAGCTACCTGCTTAGGGAGCCTGTACTGAGTCCTCCCCACCTGCAAGGGCTGTCTCAGAACTGTATTTTCCAGCATGACAGCCAGGCCCAGCCTAGCGGAGCCCAGCCCAGCCAGGGAGAAATGGTGAGTCCTTGGCAACCTCATTCCCCACCATCCCAAGCCACTGCCACCTCCCACCAGCCAGTGATCCCCCTGAGCCAACACCATATCAATTTCCCACCTAGGATCCCACTTCCCACAAGCCAATGACTCCCCACTAAGCCAGAAACCTCTCCCAAGCCAGAACCATGCCTTGTACTCATACTTGACCCCAGGCACCTATGAGGTGCTGATATGCATGGGTTGTGGGTGAGGGTAATATGACAGTTACAGGTAGCACACAGGGCTATTGTCCCGTGTCCTTGCACCCATTGCCTCTGGAAAGTGCTTGGGCTTTGGCAAACCTCCAGAGGAAGAGACTTCCAGAGTCATGGAGCAGCCCCCAAGATTGCCTCTCGGTGTGCCTTTGCCATATGGAATTGGCACCGTGATGGAACTAGGAAGAGGTCACTTTCAGCTGACCTTTAGGATCTCGACAACTTTGAAATCAATGGGAGATTTGTCACTTTAATGTAGACAGGGTTTCACCCAATATCAACAGACTCAAGTTCTCTTGGACTGATGGGAGGCAAAGGGGTGGGAGTTAGTTGCAGATTGAAATAAATTCCCTGCCTTGGGACACCTGTTAAAACTAGAATTGCTAAAAGTATTTGAATTTGAATTTGAATTTTATTTACGGCATTAGCCAAAATACAATAATACAAAAAAGTATCAACATTTCTATACCAACCATACCATATATAAACAAATATAAAAACAGGTGGTTTTTTTTTACCATTTTCCGTTGGCAGATTAACACATCTTCTATAATCCATTCCCCTATATCGAAAGGGACAACTATTCAAGACTTCCGCTCGGCATCAACCACAATATAAAAACGACATTCCTATACCATCGACAGTACTAATATATATATATATAAATAAACAAGTTTTATCAAAAAGGGCAACTATTCAGGACTTCCACTCACTGCTAACAGTAGCTCCTCCATATGATCTCTCTCTTAATGGGGAATAGGGGAGACAGACAATTCAGGAAAATCTTCAGTGGGGTCAGCACAGTGAGGAAGGTGTGTGCATGCATGTGTGCAAATATTGCACAGGTTTTTGCGCAACTGTTACTCAGTGTGTGCACCATGCACACAACCTGTGCATGGCCCTGCATACACTGCACGTGTGGTGCATATGGTGCACATGTGGCACAAAAACCCATGCGATATTTGCCCGCACACATCTTGCAGTTGCTCACAGAGCATAAACAGGTACTGGATCAGCCCCATTAACTTTAAACAAGATCCTTTGCATGCCGTGAAAGTGCTAATCATGCATAAAAAACAAAGGAATATGAGGGTCTAGAGAGAGGCTTTAGTGAACCCAAGCTACCAAAAAATTATCCCTGGAGATACCTTGCAACAAGACGTCATTTAGGCCCTACTGCTTCTGAAGGTCTGTTAGCTAGTTGGTGCCCCATACTAACCTGTGTCAAGAGGATACAGCAATCTGATTTTCTTACCACAAGGAAATTAAAGAGCCCTTTTGCTTCCGCCATATCCTCAGTAGTTAATGAGCATACTTACAAAGTTCTCCTCCTACTCTGCTACTATAACCCACTTCATCCAGCTTTGCATAAAATCAAAGAACTGTAAGGATGTAGGTTGTCTTCCTATTTGTCGTCAATTACTAATATTTCTGCTCCATTTAAAAAAAATTAAAACCTTTGAGAAAGTTAGATTGTTTGTTTTAACGTTGCAAAGGAAGCTCCAGCATTTATCTTATCACAAAATGTAACTTCTGCTTAGGGTGGAATTTGCCTGACTGTATATATATTAGGGGTGGGCATTACGGATTTGGCTTAATCTGTAACTGTCCATAACAGGCCATTATGGATTAATGTGTACTGAACTGAAACAGTGGCAACATGCTTGTTGCAGTTCAGTTTTAAAATTGCTGAAATTTTTATATATATATATATATATATATATATATATATAAATTAAAAAAAATAAAAACTGGACTGTTCTGCTCATGTGCAAAATGACCGCTAGACGTTCTATGTGTGTGTGCCCTTTCCTTTGGAAAAGGGGGTGTATGCGCAGAATGACAAGTGGCCATTTTGTGCACGTGCAATGATTTATTTTTTAAAAAAGTTCATATCTTATATTTTAAAATTTATTTAAAAACCGATCCGCTATAGGAATCCGTACATAAATCCAGAAATTGCAGATACGGATCTGCAATGGAACCGAATCCGCAATTAAAACTGAATTACTGCCCCTAATATATGTGTGTGTGTGTGTGTACAACATATATGTAACACACATAGCATGATCTTTGTGTAAATGAACACTGTAATTGTAATTTGGAATGTCATTATGTAAACAATTACATGTTTGGTATCATCAGAATTGTCTACGAAAGCTGAATCCAATTAAGAAGATGGTTGGTATGTAGAAATGGTAACAAGAAAATTAGATGGAAGAAGAGGAATCAAACTGTGAGCCACCCAAAACAGTCAAAGCAAGTTTTCTGGGACAGATAGACAGGTAATGGAGATGTAAACTAAGTGTTGATGGGTGAGATGTGGCCTAATTTATTTATTTATTTATTTTAATTTTGTTTTTATGCCACCCTTCCCACAAGGCTCACGGCAGCTCACAATCCATACATGAAAAAGTTTAAAAACATTAAAATACATACAATAAGACACCCTCCCCACAACACCACCCAAAACCCCAAGCAAACCCCACCTATCCCTGCCTGCCAAATGTCTTTCCAAATAAAAACGTTTTGCACCATCTCTGGAAAATAGCCAGGCTTGGGCTCAAGCAAACGTTCTGGGGAAGGGAGTTTCACAACATGGGGGCAGCAACCAAGAACATGTTCCAATGCACCCCCGCCCCATGAACAAGGGTAACTGAGAGAGCCTGCAGGAGGGCACGCAACCCTGGCTGACCAAAGGGGCTGCAAAGGGACATGGTAGGGTAGGCGGTCTCTCAGATACGTGGGACCCAGACCGTTTAGGGCTTTAAAGGTCAAAACCAGCACCTTGAATTGTGCCTGGAAAGCCATAGGCAGTCAGTGCAGGCCTTGGAGCACTGGTGTAATGTGCTCCCAGTGACTCGTCCCCAAAAGGAGCTGAGCTGCCGCATTCTGCACCAGCTGCAGCTTCCAAACAGTCACCAAAGGCAGCCCCATGTAGAGCACATTGCAGCAATCTAACCCATAGGTGATGAAAGCATGGATGACAGTTGCCAGATCAGAATCAGAAAGAAAAGGTCACAGTCTCTTCATCAGATGGAGTTGGTGAAAAGCGCTTCTCGCCACTGCTGGTGCCTGGTGATCCAAAAGCACTCCGAGGCTGAGAACCTGAGTGACCAGAAGGGGCTGAACCCCATCCCAATCCCCTCCAAGTCGTAAGACCAGCCAGCCATCATCGTCAGTCTTGTCAGGATTCAGCTTCAATCAGCTCACCCTCATCCAGTTCCTGACATCAGCCAGGCATTGGGTAAGGATCGAGACTGTGGGACCTGGGTTGGATGGAAAAGAGGTAGAGCTGAGTGTCATAAGCATATTGATGACATCTCACTCCGAAACCTCAGAATGACCTTGCCCAGCAGCCTCCGATACACAGGCAGTTCCCAGTAAAGGAGAGAAACTCCTGGAAAGATCTTGAAGAACACTATCAAAAAGTACTTAAAGAACTATCAGGAGAGGAGTGAGAAACTCATTCTGCAAGAGCCAAGCAGGGACCACGGACCAAAAAAGCATCTCAAGAAGCAAGCACCCAGCCTCCCGCATTGGCTGAGAATTATGGAATTAAATATGAACTCAAGTTTACAGTAAGACTCTAGTTTAGGGATTTCACAAGTAATGTAGCTTTGCATTATCTTTACATTCTTTTTTTTGACTTGCACTCTTGAACCAATCTTGTCTTGTACTTAATCTGATTTTATAAATATAAAATCCTTTTAACTAAGCCTTGTGTGGATACTGACATTGAATGACACAGTTGAGGGGAGCCCTAGGTTAGATACTTGGGAGAACCTTTAATTTAATTTCTATCTTGGGAACTCCAGAGTCACAGGTAACAGAGTGGTGACCTCGAGTATATTCACACGTTTTGGCACTAGTCGCCGCTACACTTGGATCCTGCCTGGGGTGAGAGCCCTCACCACAGGCAGGATCTGACCCTGCTGCTGAACAAACATGATGGTGGTCGGGGTTGGGGAATGGGTGGGGGACGTGCAGACACAGTCTGCACATCTCCCACCCCCGACATTTCTCAGCGCGGCCCAGCCCCCTCCCTGATGGGTAGGTGCACCCGCCTGGAAAAGCTCCGGCTACCGACCAGAGTTAGGTAGAGTGGGCCATCAGAGTAATGTCCCGCTCTACCACAGTCCAGGAGTGGCTACCCCGGACTGTGGCAGGACTAACTCTGGGATGTACACTGGCAGGGAGCCCAGAGCACAACCCAGAGTTAATCCTGCCACAGTTTGGGGTATGTTTGTTCCTGTCTGCAGCAAACATCTGGTGGGTGGGAACAAACGTGACACCACCATGGGTGGCCATGCAGGGGTAAGTGTGGCCACCCAAGGTAACATCTCATTTGAAAATACCCTTCTTTACAGACTGGGGAAGTTCTGAGGGAGCAGGGTCCAGTGGGGACTGTAAGTGGGGAAACCAAGGGTGTTTTCAGACATTACGAGATCACACTCAACCACAGTGAACCACACACAACCCTGCGACAGGGCCAAAGGGCCCCAAACGTCTGTTCAGTGGGTGCCAGATGTTCACCACAGACAATCCCCAGCAGGGGACAAAACTAACCACCCTTCCGGAGGTCCATCCTGGACCATCTCCGAAAGGGTGATCAAAGCAATTCCCACCGGGAAACAACAAAATGTAACAACTGAATGGCAACCACTAGCCAGAAGCAATCAAAATGATTCCCAGCTGGGGACAAAGCACGTAGCGTCACTGCCAGGCAACGAGTAACAACACAGGCTGGGGAAGGAGATTTAAAGGACACACAGCAGCAGGGGGACGTGGCAGGATGGAGTGAGACGGAAGGGAGAGGAGAGTGGAGGGCTAGCGAGGAAGGGAGGAGGAGGAGGTGCAGGTGGAGGAGGTGGTTGTGCTGCACATGGAGACGGTGGTGGGAGAGCAGCAGCAGCAGCCGGGACAGGCCGCCCCAGAGACGGCAACTGGTCCAGGGGACAAGGCACCCCGGAAATGGGTAAGGGGACCGAGGGGGCAGCGGCACAGGAGCACCAAGGGGGGTGCGCTGGCCAGCAGATGGGGGGAAAGGGATGAGCTGCGGGGTTGAGGCAACCCGGCAACCAACCACCCCCCCCTTATGACCCACAGACACAGAAACAGGCCCAGGAGCCCGAGCCCCCAGAGGCGATGGGTGGAGGTCATGCCGAAGAGGAGGAGGATGATGACCAGGATGGCCCACACGGGAGACGGCCATACCACCGAGGGGGGCAATGGGGGCACAGGGAAACCCAGGATTTCATCAGGATCTGGGGGATGGGAGCACCAGCTAGAGCTAGTGGTGAACCAGAGGAACGAGCACGTGTACTAGGAGATTGTGCGGGACATGGAGGCAGCAGGGCACCATAGGACCATGGCCCAGTGCAACTCAAAGGTGAAGGCGCTCAAGAGGGGGTACAAGGCCATCAAGGACAACAACCAGTGGTCCGAGCACGGAGCACGGACTACCCCCTACTATGATTCCCTGGACCGCATCCTCCACATGAAGGGCTCCATAGTTGGCCCGCATCTTGTGGGGAGCATCATGGTCCAGGGCAGGGAATGGGCCAATGTACCCTCTCCCCTCACTGCCCCACTAGAAGGCACCAGCTCCAGGGGCCCCACTCCCCAAGAGGAATGCCCTGGGACCTCTGGGAGCAGCAGGCCCCCCTCGCGCACCAGCCCAGAGAGCCCTCACCCGATGTCCATACCGGGAGGAGCCGAGGCCAGCACACCGGTCACCCTTGGCCAGGAGACGCAGGGTGACCCCAGTAACACCGAGGGACCAGTCTCGGGTGGTTCCGAGACCGACATCGAGGGTAAGCAAGTGGGTGGGACGGGAAACAGACCAGAGGGGATGGGCCGAGGGAGGGAGGGAGGGGGGCACACTGGCCACAGGGCCGCCCCCAGCATCCCCTGACACCCCAGACCATGGAAAGGGGGCCCAGTGGCTGCCGGGGGACACGTTCAGCGCACCCCCACCCACCCCATCCCATATCCACACAGATCACAGCACTCCCTGGCACCTGTGACAGGCTGGCGAGGGGGACAGCAGCGAGCAGCCCCAGGAGCAGCCAGAGGTCCCAGGTGAGGCAACTCAGCAAGTGGGGGGAGAGGAGGCCAGGGGAGCCCAGGCAGGGGACCCGGCCCATGTGATGTGGGGGAGGGGGGACCTGGGTGCAGGGGAACACTGGGGGAGGGCACTGGCCAGCCACCCAAAGGGGGGGGCCCTCACGACCCCCCAGCCGTGGCACAGGATGGGGGGCGGGTGACTGGGGCACCTAACCAACCCCTACCATGCACCCCAACAGGGCGACCCACCTTACCCCAGCAAGCCAGCCCCGTGCCCCCGGCTCAGCAGATGAGGGAGCACCATGCACAGGCATGGTGCCGGAGGGAGAAGCAGGCAGAGGACATAGTTCACACCACCACCGAGCAGGGCGAGCAGATGATAGTGGCCATCGACTGCATGGAGGCGGCCACTGAAAGGGTCATGCAGCAAGTGGATGCAAGGGACCAGAGGCTGCAGGTGGAGGTGCGACTGGAATGGAGGCGGGAGCGCTGGGAGCACAGCAGGTAGGTGGAGGCATTTGGGTGGCTGGAACAGGCCATTGACCGGATGGTGAGGGAGCACTCTGCCAAGATGGACCGGTCCCATGACATTGGCACCTTGCTGCTGCTGCACACAGGGACCATGAGCGCCTACGTAATGGCCACCGTCCCGCCGGGCAACCTGCCTGCCCCGGCCCTGATGCTGGGCCCCTTGGCGCCACCTCCCCAGCCACTGGTACGCCTGCTGGGCCCGCGCATCCACCTATTGGTTCCTGTAGGCCTCCGGGGGGAGGAGCCACCCAGCGGGGCCCCTCCAGCCCTGGGTCTGCCCGCCCTCCCAATACCACCTGCCCCTCAGGACACTGAGGCATCCCAGGACACTGTCGGGGACACAGACAGCGGGGGGGGGGGAGCTCCCAGAGCTCCACAGTGGCCACAGGGCAGCCGAGAGGGAGGCCCCAGAGATGTGGGGGAAGGGGGCGAGTGGCCTGGGGGGGCGGGAAACGGCACTGGGAGGTGGGTGGTGGTGCTGGTGGTGGGACCTGTAGGAAGTATGCACAATAAATGCATGGGCACCACAGTCACAGCCATTGTTCTGTTCATGGGCCTGGGGCTGGGGGCGGGTGGGTGTCTAGGGACGCGCCCAGGGTGCTGGTGGTGGCGATGGTGGTGTGAGGCCCTCATGCCTTGGTCTCCTGGCTGATCCACCTAGCCAGGGCAGCATGGATGCGCTTTGCGTACCGTTACACCCACGGGTTCTCAGCATTCACATAGAGAGGCACGGGGCCGGTAGGGCACCAGGGCACGGGGTAGTCGAGGGAAGCCCCATCGGTCTCGCACACATTGTGCAGCACACAGCAGGCTCCGATCACCAGGGCCGAAGTGCCCACCATGTAGTACAGCTGGCCCGCGAGGCAGCTCCAACGCTGCTTGAGGGCCCCGAAGGCCCCCTCGACCATGGTCCTGCTTGCACACAGGCGGGTATTATACAGCACCTCCACAGAGTTCCTGGCGACCGGGTATGCCTTCATCAGCCAACGGGTGAGTGGATAGGCCGGGTCCCCCAGGATGCAGGGGGGCACGAGCACCCCCTCGACCTGGTTCATCCCCATGTCCGGTTCATCCCCATGCAGGGCAACTGGGATGGGGAGGCTGTGGGCCCCCCATTGCACACACCTGCAGTCCCTGCACGGGGTCTGGTGCATGGTCTAGCCTGTGCCCAGGCATGCGGGCAGCAGTTGCATTTCTTTTGTCATCACCTCCCTCTTCTCTGTGTTGGCTGCCTGTTGTCCTTGCCACCCTAATTAGTGTGTAGGCTGTCCTATAAGTGTGCTTAGTTCCAGCAGCTGAGCTGGGTCCGCACCCCACACCTCGCTCGTTTGCCGTGCCATGTTGCGGCCTCTGGCCTTATCACTTGGCCTTGGAGCTCCCCTGCTTCCCCTCCCATTCCTCCAGGGATTGTAGGCCCCCTCTTTCATTGCAGTTAGTATCCGCCACTTGCTGGACCATGGCTGGCAGCGCTTCCCCAGGGCTCACGGGCCCCACGACCCCCGGCAGCCCCCCATAGCTGGACCTTTCGTGAGACCATGGCCCTGTGTGACCTGTGGCATTCCCAGGCTGTGCAATTGCTCCTGAGTTGCCCGGACAGCCTCACAGGTGCCTTTGGCTATGAGACGAGCGCCTGCCATTGCCAGCTGCATGCAGAGATGCTGGGCCTGCGTCCCTTTCCTGATGGGCGCATCCCAGGGATGAGGTGCTTGCATGTGGGGTGGTCCGCGGCGGAGACCGTGTCTGCTCTCTCTGTGTGCAGCCTGGCTACCTACATGGCCTGCCTGGCTGAGGGGGGCCCTGTCCTTGCCGTGTCCTTCTTTGGCTGCATTCACGGGGCCCGTGGGTACCAGCAGTCGCGTGGGGCGGTCTATCACTGCCTGTTGGAGCTCAGTCACCTTCCGGGCCCCAGCTGATGACTATGGCTTGTCAGAGCCCACCGGGGTGGGCTGATGGCGCTGGCTGGTGTTTGGTCCCGATCCAATGTCCAGGTGGGGTTCGCCATGCAGGATTCCTTCGAGGCGTACTACCTCGTTGCCCACCATGTCTGCGCTGGGCTACTGTCAGGGCATGCTTCAGTGGCCCCACTTCGTGGACCTGGTGGACCACCCAGCCCCGGGCCTCTTTGTGGCCCCCTGCAGCTGGCTGTGAGGCCCCCTGTGCCTTCCGGGCCCTGGATACTGGCCCCGCTGTGAACTCCCGCCTCCGCCCTGCCACTGTGGGTTCCTGCCTGCTTCCTCCATGATGTCTGTGTCTTGCTCCTGTGCTGGCTGGTTCCTGGGGTTCCGCTGTCCCTGCCTGTGCCTTGGCCCCCTCCATGGACCCCCCTATCTGCCTCTGCAACTGGTGCCCCTCCATGGCTGCCTTCTCCTGTGACTGTGTCCTGATCTCTGAGCGGGCTCCCAGCACCCTGGGTGCTGCTGTTCTTCATAGTCCGGCTGTGATCCCTCCTGTGCCCCCCAACCCCCTTGGGTGACTTTGTGACCATGGGGTCCCCGGACTGTGCCTCCTGGCATCCTCCCAGGGGTGGTGGTGTTGGACCGGCTGCACTGCTCCTTGACTCTGGCTCACCTCCATCCCATCCATTGCACCCTTGCCAACGCGTGGAGTCCCTGTCTGCCTCCTGGATCATTCCCGGGCTGCTCCCTGGTCCGTGTGGCCTCCCCCTGTGCCTGTGCTCTGCCCCTGAGGGGTCCCCCTGTGCCAGGGCTGCCTGTGTAGCTGTGGGGTTGCCTGTGTTGCCTGTGCTGTTGTCCGGGTTCTGGCTGCTGTTGCCCGTGTCCTGCCCTGCCCCCGGGCCTACCCCCCCCGGCTCCCTGGCCCCAGGTCCTCCCTTCCCCCCCTTTGCCCATTGTGCTGTGTGTATTGGCCGTGCTGCTGTGTTCCCCCTTCCCCATGCAGGTGTGTATGTGCCTGGGCGTGTATTTGTGCTGTATGTTCTGCTCTGACCTCGTTTTCTCTGTGCCAGTTGTGTGTACCGCCTTGGTGGCTCTTCTCCCTCCTCCCCCTCCCTTCCCATTTCCCTTGTGTGGGCATTTCTTTTTGGCCCTTCTGGTTTCATTTGCCCTCTGTCAGCCATGTATGCCTTCCGCCCCTCCCCGGTGCCTTCTGGGTGTTTTGACCACAGCCCGGAATCGGCGTCACGTCTGTTGCGCTGCCCTGGGTGGTGGTCTGACAGTCCGATTCCCTGCCGTGGTCCCAGTCCTGTCACGTCTGTTCTGGGCTTTCCTGGACCATGGGGGCTGGTTGGTCTGCTCGTCACTGCTGGGAATCCACTGTGGTGGATCGGGAGCCCGTAACGTCTGAAAACACCCCAAGTCTCAGCTGGTCTGGAGTGGGACAGAGGAGATTGAACCCCAATTCTATCACAATATGCACCCACATACACCTGCCTTCAGTGCTTGGTCTATAATTCTAATGTTTTACAAGCTGAAGGAAGGGCTCTGTGTGGTCTGAAAGCTTGCAGGCTCACCAACAGAAGTTGATCCAATAAAAGGTATCACATGAACTATTTTTTCTCCATCTCTTATGTAATTCTGAATCCAGTTCCATTTTTCCACTTTTGTGGAGAGTTACAATGTTATTGTTAATGCATCCCCCATTGCGTAAAGCGATTTCCTAAATTTAGTTAAATATTTGCTTTCGGGACAAAATCTGTTGTCCCTGACAAAAAATATGCTTGCTTATCTTATAAATACAGTTGCAAAATTGCATAACATGTTCAATTATTTTAAAATAAAACATAAGGCTAAGCCTTAGGGAAGGGTGGCATATATATTTAAATAAATATTTGGTGGTTTTGTTCCAAGGAAAATCATTGTTGCAGTGTCAGATGCTTGGAAGAAATGAATGCTTGGACAGGTAAGCAAAGAATTATTGGGTTTTTAAAGAACTATCTGTCAAATATACTTTCTACAATAGTCAAGGACAGGACTTTACATGTTACCGCTGCTAATTCCTAGGGCATTTTTAGATGAGACAAAACTCCAGCGAGCAGGCAATTAGAACTGCAATTAAATCACATCTACTCACGTGTGAATGACTCTTGCACATGTTATGTGGAAATTTCCGCATTTTTAATCCAGTTTCTGGAACTCCCGATATAGAGGGTTCCAGAATACACATTCCCAAACTCGCATGCTAAAGATGCGGATTAATGTCTAAACACCACTTATGCAAGATCGTGTTTGCTCCAATTGCCATTTTGAAAACATTCACTTACTCCAGTGAGTTGAATCCAATTGAATTACATCCAACTGAATGCTCCAATTGCCATTGCTAAAACTGGCTTTATAGGACGTCAGTTTTCCCCCCATGCGCGATGGGAGGACGTGTGAATAGCACTTGTGCGTATGCGGAGGAGTCCTTGTGATCTTAGAAGATTGCTGTAACCGGCGAATGCATACAGATCTAAAAACGCCCACAGTTACACTTCAGCATAAGAGCATTCCTGTTACTATCTGTTTGTACAGTGCTTTCCCTTTGAAACATCTGGACCTTGCCATAGACAGAATGTTGAGGTGGTGGACCATTGGTCTGATCTAGTATGTCAGATCTGCTTAACCTAATATTTACTCTGATAGTGGGGCAACTTCCCCCACCCCTTATGGTCTCAGCTGGGCCTCACCAAATAAGTGTTTACTCTAGGGTCTTAGTTACCAGGAGTCCTCAGGGATGGTTTACTGTACACAGACAACCCCTTTCCCTCCAAGAGGTAGGGTTCACTGCCCCTGTCCCAAATTCTAATCTGTACTGGGGTCCCAACTCTGGTTCCCCTGGAGTCGGGGCTCTGGAATTGCCTTTTACTGTGGCTCAGTTAGGGTGACTGTAGGATCCACTCACAGCTGAGCCCCTGTTCACAGAGGTGGGCCAGGCCTAAATTTGGACCATACTTTTCATCAGCAAGTCTTTTGGCCTGTGTTGGAGCCTCTTTATAACCTCAGCTGGAGTGGAGCACATTTGGCAGACTTGTCATCAGACAGTGCCCTCTGTTCATCTGTGTGGCTGCTGCTGATGCACTTGTCTCAGCAACATTGTTACTGAGACAAGTGCATGCCCTCTAGTGCTTGCTGCTGTCGCCGCAGGCTCTGCATCACACACAGATCTATTACAGGTTTACATTCCATTTGCCTCACTAGAATTATCCCTGAAGAGAATGAGTGGGAAGCCACACACAAATTTTCTGGAAGTTGGCTCACCCCAAAAGAGCAGAAGCAACCAACATGCTAAACCAACTTGCCAAAATAACTGATGACCTTCTCTTAGCTAAGTCTAAGGGCTACTATTCTGTTCTTGTCCTCCTTGATCCTTCTGCTGCCTTTGACACTGTCGATCATGGCCTCCTCCTGGACTCACTATGCTCCCTTGGTTTACGGGACACTGTTCTCAGCTGGTTCTCTTCGTATCTCTCGAACCGCTCCTTCAGTGTCTCTCTTGCTGGTACCTCCTCTACGTCACTTCCCCTCTCTGTGGGAGTTCCCCAAGGCTCTGTCTTGGGCCCCCTTCTTTTTTCCCTTTACACTCTTTCTCTGGGTAAAGTCCAGAGGTGGCTGGCCCCCCAGAATGTTTGGGGCAGTGCCCCCCTAGTGCCATGGAGGACCCCGCTGCTGCTTTTTAAAAAAAACAAACTCTGCATCCGCTTCTGACAGCAGCAGCAGCTTCAGAGGCTGACTTCAGAGGCTGCTGCTGCTGTCAGTGATCTCCCTCCCGGGACCCACTCTCAGAGCCGCTCTGAGAGTGGGTCCCGGAAGGGACAAAAAGGCTCAGCTGCTCAGCCGTCCAAACCGCATTTTCTATTGAAAACGCGATTTAGGTGGCTGAGCCCC
Source organism: Sphenodon punctatus (assembly GCA_003113815.1). NCBI lineage: Eukaryota > Metazoa > Chordata > Lepidosauria > Sphenodontia > Sphenodontidae > Sphenodon > Sphenodon punctatus. Next base: position 1,743,741 of record QEPC01014266.1, on the reverse strand, counting down.
TCAGTCCACAGCACGCATAGGCCGTGCTGTGGAGGGAGGGACTAGCCTTTTCCATTGCGCCTAATGGGCGCAATGGAACTTCTCGCCTGGGCGCTTGATGCAAATGCCCAGGCGAGACGTTTTGGGCCAGGCGGCTCCACCGGAGCAGCAGCCAAGTAAGTGATCCCTCCCTCCACCCTGCTCCCACCCCCGAGGGTCCCCCCACCCTGATCCCACCCCCAACAGTCCCCCCACCCTGCTCCCACCCC
>QEPC01014266.1:1730963-1743271 GCA_003113815.1 Sphenodon punctatus | reverse complement strand
GCTCCCATCCCCCAAGGATCCTCCCACCTCCCAAGGGTCCCCCACCCTGCCCCCTAACTGTGCGTCTGACGATCTTTAGCTGTGTTCACATTCGCAATGCTTGAAATGGGGTGCTTTTTCAATCGTGAGATGTAACTCTGCGTCTGGCGAGCTTTAGCTGTGTTTGCAATGCTGGAAATGGGGTGCTTTTTCAATCATGAGGTGTAACTGAGTCTGGCGAGCTTTAGCTGTGTTCGCAATGCTGGAAATGGGGTGCTTTTTCAATCGTGAGATGTAACCGTGAGTCTGGCAGGTTTTATCTGTGTTCACAATATTGGAAATGGGGTGCTTTTTCAATTGTGAGTTGTAACTGTGAGTCTGGTGATTCATGGGCCTTGAAATTTCCCCCCAATGCACGCGCGGGTACACACACACAGCAGATGGCAAGAATAACTGCTTCAGAAGAGACTTCTGAAGCAGGGATTGGGTTTCCTCCAACATACATGCAGCAAGTCCCTTCTTTCTGAAGCAGTATTCTTACCCTCTACTCTGTCTGTCTGTCTGTCTGTCTGCGTGCGTGCGTGCATGCGTGCGCGCGCGCTAAACTGCTTGTAAGTGAGGTTTAAGGTTGCCTGCCTGCTTTTAAACCTGGCAGAGGAGGTGATTATAACCTGCCTACTAACTGGAATTGCTTGATTAAGTAATGTAATAACCCTTGGAACTCCTTGCTGTTGGGTTATGCCGCCCACCGTTGCCCTGGCTCCACCCACCATTGCCATGGCTCCGTCCACCGTAGCCTGCTGGCCTTACTGCCCCTCCAACCTCAAAACCCACCAGCTGCCCCCGGTAAAATCATTGAAATCCATGACATCCAGTATCACCTGTATGCTGGTGATGACACTCACTCAACTCTGTCTCTCCACTCCCACGCTCTCCCCCTCTATCTAGATTTGTATTGCAGCCATCTTGCTGACATCTCTGCCTGGATGTCTCATCACCAACTCAAGCTTAATATGGCCAAGACTGAACCCCTCATCTTTGCCCCCAAATGCTCCCCTCTTACTTCCCTCTGTTTCCATTGAGGGAGTCACCATCCAGCCAGTCCCTCAGGCCTGTAGCCTGGAATTCATCTTCGACTCCTCCCACTCCTTTAAGCCTCAGATTCAGGCTGCTGCTAAATCCTGTTGCTTTGCTCTGTACAATATTGCTAAAATCCGGCCTTGCCATACTGTTGCTGCTGCAAAAACCCTAGACCATGCTCTAGTAATCTCTTGCCTTGACTACTGCAGCTTCCTCCTTACTGGCCTCCCTTGCTCTGATCTGGCCCCCCTCATCTCCATTCAATGATCTGCAGCCAAAATCATCCACCTTGCCCATCGCTTTGACCATATACATCCCCTCCTCTCCACCCTGCACTGGCTCCCTCTACAGGAACACATTCAGCATAAGCTTCCAGTCTTCACCTTCAAGGCTCTTCATGGCCTTGCTCCCCATCTCTCTCTGCTCTTGTATCCTGCCATGCTCCTTCCTGGGAGCTTCACTCCTCCTCTGCCCCCACCCTTGCTTGCTCGCGAACCTCTTGCTCCTCTAAACGTCTTTGCCCCTTCTCTCTTGATGCCCTTCATGCCTGGAGCTCCCTCCTTGGGTACATTCGCTCTGCTCCCTCCCTCCCTCCTTTCAAATCCCTCCTGAAAACCCACCTCTTCCATTAGTCCTTCCCTAACTTGTCATGAGTGATACTGCATCGTTTCTCCCTCACTCAGAACCTAATTCCCTGTATCTAAGCGAAGCATGTAAGCCTGCAACTTCTCAGTCTCATGAATGTACTCTTGTCTTTCACGATGTATCCCCCTCCCACGTCTCTGACTGTGAGCCCCTTAGGAGCAGGGACCTGTCTCTAACTGGATTTTACAGTACCAGGGACATTGCTNGAGCAGGGACCTGTCTCTAACTGGATTTTACAGTACCAGGGACATTGCTGGTGCTATATAAGTAAATAATAATAATATTAATAATAATAATAATAAAAAATAAATCAGTGCAGTTCACACCTAGGAACATTCCCTAGGTGATGGTCACTCTGTTGGGAGTGGGGCCTGACAGGGGCAAGGAGAACAAGATGGCTGCCACTGACTAATGATGCCTCACATGCACATGGTGTTGTCCTTCTAACTTGAAAACAGTTGTTCCAAGAAGAAAATATTATCCATCCTTTTTAAAAGAACTGATGATTTGCATTCAATCTTGGCAGAATATGTTTTCTTCTGTAATGCTGTTTGGTTGGTACACCAAACTCAGCAGACTTATCTTTTAGCTGTTATTGTTCCACTCACATTTTATTGCGGTGCTATTAAAGTTTATGATAAATCATTTCATTAAAATTGTGTTTTATTCTGTGTACTTGCAGGCATACCTGTGATTAACATGAACTGATGGGAAAATGGATCCTGTTGCTCTTCTGCCAGTGAAGAGACAAAGGGAGTGCTGTACCAACTGGGAGTACTGTATATTCTGTCAAGGGAACAATGGTAAAGTGTGATTGGGGTTGCCTGACAGTATACAGCGAGTGAAAGATACTTTCAAAGAGCAACTTAAACTTCATGAAGTTGCCAACCAAGATGTACTGGATTGCTTACATGCAGATATTGACAATTTGGAAGAGAAAAACCTGAAGAGGCACACGCAACTTGCTATGCTTCTTTCTGCAGTAGGACAGATATTGAACGGCTGAGAAAGAGGCATGCAAAACAACAGACAGAAGACAAGACTGCTTCACAAGACCACCCACAAACTGAATTGAAACGTGTACCCTTAACAAGAAGGGAAGTACCACTAGTAAACTGGGACATGTGCATTTTCTGTTGGAAAAGGAAGAAGGGTGCTTCACTGAGCCAAATACTTACCAAAAAGACTGAGAACAGCATCAAGACGTTTGGCGAATATGATAACAGTCCAAAGTGCAGAATAGCAGGACTTGACCTCATAGCATATGAAGCAAAGTATCATTTGAATTGCTATACACAGAAAAGAAACTGGTGTGTGGGCTTGGATCACAAACAACAGAAAGCACTGACTGGTAACCAGAAGAATGATGCATTCTTCAGGTTGCTGCAGACGTTGGACACTGGCCTCCAAAATGGACACACCTATACAATAAACACTGTGCGGGACCAGTTTCGTAATATACTGAAGGCAGGTGGGCTGGAAGACAGCTGCTATACAACACAGAAGCTAAAACAGAGGACTGAAGAACATTATGTTAAAAGTGTCTAGTTTGTACAATCACTCAATTGATTACAGCCATTGCTTTTATTTTTATCCGTGCCAACTGGAGTTGTTGTTCAGGAGCTGAAGCACCACATTGACATACAAGATGACAATTATATTGATGAAGACCTCGCAACCAACTTCCGTGATGAAGATCAGATCTTTATCCATGTGATGAATCACGTCACTGCTAAAATTAAGTCTGATCTACAAGCAATGCATGGTCACAACTTCTATGAGAATGTTGATGAGACTCATGCTCAAGCCATAATCCCAGACTCCCTGTACATGCGCCTCCATCTGATTCTTGCACAAAACATGGATGACAGTGATGTGCAACCTCCTGAGCTGCATGCTCAAATATTACGCATAGCAAGATATTGTATATTCTGCTTCCAACTGCAGGAAACTCACGCCTAAGCACATTGGTCTTGGACTTACTATTCATCAAGCAACCAGATCCAAAGCTATGTTCCAAGTTATACATTCTGTTGGACACTGCATTACCTATGGGCGAGTTTAGAGAATAGAGAACAGTATTGCAGATTATGAGTCATCATGCTGCACCACAAATGGAAATGTCTTCATCCCAGAGAACTTTGGTCCTGGACGTTTCATGTCATTCAGTGCAGACAACATAGACTATGGGTGATTTCAGAAGTGATGAATCCAAGATTCACCATGCCTGAACCACACTCAAACGCGGCCCGCATTTGACTTTGGTGCACGTCTGTTTGCTACCTGCCAGATGTTCACCACAGTCAAACACGGGCCGCGTTTGCATTCATCACACTTCTGGACCCGAGAACGTGAGTGGGTCCAGAAATGTGGTGAATGGCAGGCGCGGCTGGCCTCCCAGGGCGTTTGGGCCGCTAACCCCCAAGCGCCCTGCCAGGCGCCGCCGCCGCCGCTCGTTAAAAAAAACAAACAAAAAACATCGCTGCCACTTCCCACAGCATCACAGCAGCCTCTGCCTTGCCTTCGCTTCAGAGCGGAGGCTGTTGCAGCGCTGTTGTCAGTTTCCACTCCAGAGGAGTGGGTCCCAGAAGGCTCAAAAATGCTAAGCCCAGCCGCGTTTTCCAATGGAAAATGCGGTTTGGGCGGCTGAGCTCCACTCTACACAGCACATATATGACGTGCTGTGGAGGGAGGAGCTAGGGCTTCCATTGCGCTCAATGGGAGCAAGGAAATCTCTCACCAGGGCGCTTGTTGAGATGCCTTGGCGAGATGCCTTGGGCCGGGGGCCTGAGGGAGGGAGCAGCGTGCATGCACGCTTGTCCCTGCCTCACATGCTCAAAAAAGAACATGGCTGCCGCTTCCGCTCCCAGCATCAGGTAAGAATAAGATTCCTTCCTAATCCTATCCTCCTCCCGCACCCCCCCAAGGCTGTTTCCCACCCTGCACCCCCCCCAAGGCTGTTTCCCACTCTGCACCCCCCCAAGGCACCCGCATCCCCCCAAGGCTGTTTCCCACCCCTTCACAATGCTGGAAATTTTGTGCTTTTGGGTTTATACTTTATTTATTTTAAGCTTGTGTGCATGTAGACTGTGTTTTCTGATGTTAACCCTGGGAACTCATTGCTGCTGTGTTTTGCCAGTGTGTTCTGTGTTTCCCTGTGTTTTGGGTTTATACATTATTTATTTTAAGCTTGATGTGCATGTAGACTGTGTTTTCTGATGTTAACCCTGGGAACTCGTTGCTGCTGTGTTTTGCCAGTGTGTTCTGTGTTTCCCTGTGTTTTGGGTTTATACATTATTTATTTTAAGCTTGATGTGCATGTAGACTGTGTTTTCCGATGTTAACCCTGGGAACTCCTTGCTGCTGTGTTGTGCCAGTGTTTTCTGTGTTTTCCTGTGTTTTGGGTTTATACATTACTTGTTTTAAGCTTGAGGCGCATATAGACTGTGTTTTCCAATGTTAACCCTGGAAACTCCTTGCTGCTGTGTTTTGTCAGTGTTTTGCCAGTGTTTCCCTGTGTTTGGGGCTTATACATTATTTATTTTAAGCTTGATGTGCATGTAGATTGTGTTTTCTTCCATCCAATGTAACCATGGGAACTCCTTGCTGCTGCGTTATGCCATGCCACTGGCCTATCATCCCCCTGGCTCCGCTCACTGGCCTGACGGCAGCTTTGCCACCAGCAGGCCGGTGGGCCTTACTGCCCCTCCAAACTCAAAACCCACCAGCCGCCCCTGGTGAATGGCCACCACGGCAGGGGTGAACGAAACGTCTCATCTGTTCACTTACCCCTGCCGCTGGTGGAAGCCATTCACCCTCGAACGTGGTGTCGGGAGCAGCCAGATTGTGGAATGCAGGGGGTGGGGCCATGTGGCAGCATTCTGCGCCGCCTGACCCTGCCCCACCATGATCTGCGGTGCGCCGACAGATGTTACAGAGGGCCCCATTCACCATGGGCTGTGGTTCGCCGGTCCCCGTGGTCCGGGGTGAGGTGATGCACGTCTGTTGGCGCTCCCCTTCACCCCGGGCCGTGGTCCGAACCACCCCACAGCCCGTGGTGAATGGGGCCCACCGTAACATCTGAAATCACCCATTGTTGAGGAGACACTGGTTGGGAAAGGAACGTTTCATGGAACGCAGGTTGTTGGATTCCAGCGTGGACCTCCAGCTTTAAAAACTGTCTATGCTGGATTGATTGACCAAAGTAAGGTGCTAGTCCTACTACCTAAGGAGTTTCATCAGATGCAGCAAGCCAAAATGCATTATACACAGCATCCACTGCCACACTTTTGGGAGCTTGTTTATATGTCCAAGTGGCTGTGCCATGAATGTGTGACACAGCAATCACATGCACAGGGTCTCCTGTTATGCAGAAGAAATTGTGCAAAAGAAGAGCAGGTAGTCCCCAAATGGACTGCATTTAACTGGATGATTTAATCTTGTGATCTGCCAGTGACATCAGTTGGGCTTATGCCTATCATCCTAGTGCCTGCTCCAGACCTGGATTGGATACCATTTGGACAGTCATTTGTAAGTGGATGCAAGTCTCAGTAAAACGTCAAAATAAATACACTGTCATCACATTTGAGGAAGCACTCTATTGTAAAGCTATGGAGTTGTCGTGGTATCAACCAGAGAACTACAGACGAGACATCTGGTTTTGTGTCTTGGTGGTTTCCACATTGGACTGAACTACATGGAAGCAATAGGACAGCATCTTGAAAATTCTGGAGTTGAAGATGTTTAGGTTGAGGCTGGGGTTTACAGTGAATGTACGGCTGTCAATACTCTCAATGACAAAGTATGGAACCGTGGTGTTCGCTGCCATAAGCTCACAATGGAAGCCCTCTGGAGAATTTTATGGCATAAGTTCATGCTCTCAATGTCTCATAGTGATGAGATAAATCAGAGGGTAGCTACGGTGTGTAATGCAATCTGCGAAGGCTTTCATTCCAATGATGACCTTGCTGTGCAGTCTGCAACTGAAGAGGCTGTAAATGAATGTCTATACATCTCACAGCTTCTGCATGTATTTACATCCAACATAAAGTACTGGCTGCAGTACGTGGATATGGTGCAAATATTGTTGGATTTCATTTGAGCTGAGTGTGATGGAGTGTGGCATCTACACATAGCCGCATTCGCAAGAATGTTGCCTTTATTGGTGATCTATGATCACACAAACTATGCCAGATGGAGTGCAGTGTACCTCGCTGAGATGCAGCAACTTCCATCCATTGCCCCAGAAGTCTATAATTTCACAGTGAAGTGCAGTACATACCATTTCAACCATGTTCCCCTGGACCAGGCAGTTGAATATGTGAACAGAACCTGGAATGTTTCAGGTGGTCTCATTGATGTAACAAGGAATGATTCTACAAGAGATTGCTGGTACCTAATGTACAACGAGTGTGCTTGTCTAGCAGAGGGCACCAGTAAAATGTTTGGACTAGAAAAAGACAGAGCTAGTTCTGCTCCTATCGAGAGAGGACACAAACTAATAAAGAGAGATGAAGGTGATGTGGCAAAGCTTACTGAGCTGCTGCTGTAATTCAAGGTCTTTGATCAAGAAAGTGACACTCTCATCTGCATATCATCCAATGATGTGGCTCCTAACGATATCAAACAGAACTTGCTTACAGCCTATTCCTGTGGACAGGAAGCTCTTTCTGAAATAGTGACAAAACATCATGGGCCAAAGTCAACTGTGCCCTTGATGGACAAGCGACCAAAGCAGAAGTCCAAAGCATTTGCAGCAATGTACAATGTTCATCTCCCTACAAGAAAGGCTAGAAAGGAGGCCACATCAAAGCTGATTGTCACCTGTTCCAGTACCTTCTGGCTGCTGCAGACGCTAAACGGAAGTTTGACCTTGATGATCTCCTCAGGCATGAACTGTCACCAGTCCCACTTGCTCTTACTAATACAGATGGAAGCCTACATATGTACAATAAATCAGTCCTAGGCCAGATACTGGAGGGCAACACTACCACATGGGAGTTGCAAAAACATTCAGGAATGTCTCAATGTTACATCATTGATGGCATGGAATCGATGCAAGCTTTAGGCAAACCCTGTGGAGTAAAAACATTTGGAGATCTAGCAGACATCTTCTGTCATACAGTGTTCAGCCACATCACCACCAAAACTACAAGAGTCAATGTCGTCTTTGATCACAACATACCAAACTCCATCAAATCCAGAACTCGGGAACATCGTGCTGGGTCAAACAGGAAGCTGATACGTCGGGTCATTGACAAACGTGAAGTTTCCCTTCCTCATCAATGGAAGTCATTAATTGACATGCCTGAGAACAAACATGTTCTCACAGATTTCCTGTCCTCACAGTTAATGGATCAAGTCCAGACACAATTCACATCATGCCAGAAAACTGTAACTGCTGGAGGCTACAAGGACATTTTGCATGCAAGTTCGAGTGATGGTGATGTGTCTGCATCCTTACATTTCACACAGGAGGAAGCAGACATGAGAATTATTTTTCAGGCAGCTGATGGTACTCAATCTGGATGTAGACAAATTATTGTGGACAGCAAGGACACACATGTTCTTTTACTACTTATACACTTCTGTAAGAACTTGTGTCTTGAAATCTGGCAGCAGGTTGGCATATCAAAGCAACATAGATACATCCCCATTCACACCATTTGCGATTCATTACCAGATGCCGTTTGTGATGCTTTTCCTGCTTTTCCCGCAATCACTAGTTGTGATACAACTAACCAGTTTGCTGGCCATGGAAAGAAAACAGAATGGAAAGTATTTCTGGAAAATCCCATGCTGCTGGCTGACTCTGGCATTGGAGATGTTTCTGAAAGCACAATTTCTGCAGCAGAAAAGTTTGTTATCCAGTTATACTGCGCAGACTCAACCCTTTCATCTACTGATATACTTCTCGCCCTCCTATTCAGTACAAAGTCCTCAGAACAGTTACCACCAACTTACGATGCTTTTGAACTTCATGTCAGGAGGACGCATTACCAAACGACTGTGTGGAGGAAGTCCATGGAAGCACAGTCAGTGTTGCCATCAGTCCTTCACAGTGGATGGATGCATAAAGGCAGTGGAGGTTTGAAACCAGGACTTATCAGTCTGCAAGCAGTTCCATCAAACTGTATTGCACTTGTTCAATGTGGCTGTAAGAAGGAATGCCAATGGTCACACTGTCTCTGCGTCAGGAAGAACATAGCATGTTCAAAAGATTGTAAATGTGCTCGCGCTGCTGGTGGACATTGCTGCAAACCACTAACTGTAGCTTTGGATAATCCAGATAATTTAAACAATGATGACATACAGAATGACCGTGATGATTCATCATAGAGTCTCAGTCAAATGCTGGCCGCCTTTGCAGACATAATTGCAGGTTTGGTTACATGAGTGCATTATAATTGTATTGCTTTGTTTCATGCACAAGAACTATTATATGGTACTCTACATATGTATGTTGCAAAAAAGTCCCTTCACCACAAAAATGGCAGCAACGGGCAAATTGTCGAGCCCACCCCCCGCCAAGAGGTGGGAGACTCAGGGACGGGGCTGAGCAGCGAGGCCCGTTAGAAGGCTTTGGCTGCGGGGAGGAGAGAGGTTGCCGGGGCAACCACTCCTGGTGTGCAGGCATGGACCCGCACTGTGTGGGGATGTTGGAGGCATGCCCCTTTTAGGCGGGGCGTGTCTCCTGTTTTGCTGCATGCAGCGGCATTCCAGCGTGTGGAGGTGATGAGACAGCAGCAAGAACATTGCTGCTGCATCGCCGATCTCCATCGAGGGAAGGAAGCGGCCTTACCCCGGCGCAATGGGAAGTACCCGGAAGAAGGGAGGGATGCAGAAGAAGACCCCGGTGGTGGCCGGGGCCCGACAGAACACTGCGAGGGGACGGGAGGTGGACAGTGGGGGGGAAGGTGAGTCTCTTCCCCCCTCCCCCCAGGGCAGTAATGTTTACAAGGCTCCTCCAGTGTGAGGCCCACATGAGGGCACGGAGCTGTGATCCTGGTGGGGAGGGAGAGGCCTCAGGGAATGCGGGGGTGGGGCAAGAAGGGAGGCCCGAGCCCCCACTGGAACTAGTTACTGGCAGAGTGGGGCAGCACAGGAACCAGGCTGCTCCCCCCTCCCGCCCTCCCAGCCCAGCAGGGTGTCTGCCAGGGATGGTGAGTGATAACCCTCTCCAAGCACGGTATAGGCGAGAGGGGACAAAAAGAAGTAGAGGGGCCAACCCCCCCTTGGAAAGTACTAGGCCAGGGAAAGATAGGGAGGCCATGGTCCCCACACAGGCGGGAACCAAGGGTCCCCAGGAGGGCACGTGCAGGGCCCAAGGCTCCACTGCAATGTGGATGGGGGGAACTACACCCCAGGGAGGAGCCTGTGAACTCATGGGGCAACTGGTAATTGGGTGAACAATACCCCCCTCCCCAATGCTGGGCGAGCAGGACATGGGGTTGGGGGACCCTTATGGGGTACCTGGGTTGGCACTGTACCAGTGCCAGGGAGTGGGGAGAGCAGCGAGCCTTATGGGGGGAAGGGCCCAAGGGCCTGGCAGGCCGCGGCCTCTGCTTCTCTCTCCACAGAGGGTTTACCAACAGCCAGAAGAAAGATGACTCAGGAGCCCATACAGATGGAGGGTCCCTCTGATGTGGAAATGTGGCGCAGGATCTTGGCCTTTGAGGCAGAAATCCAGGGCAATGAAAGGGAAACCGAGGCGCTACCACTGGCAAGGCACCATGAAGGGGATCCCGGGGGTGAGCTGAGAGGAAGCACCGATTTACCAGGTCAGGTTGAGACGGCGGCCAGGGTTGTGCCAAGGAGGGAAGGGCACAGCAGGATAGGGACGTGATGGGGGGGTGGAGTAAGGCCCCTGCTAGAACGGGGTGACAGCCCCTACCAATTATGGCCCCCAGTACAACCTACCCAGGTATGGGAAAACAGCTCCCCCAGCTCAGTAAGCCAGGCCGGGGGGGGTGTCCAACAGTTAATGTCCCTAAACGGAGCATGGGTTTGGGTCCTGCCTGTGGTCCCCCTGGGTTCCGCCCCAGCAGTGGTGGCCACGGCGGGGGTGGGGGAGACGAGGAGCACGCTGACGTACGAGAAGGGCGGGGCCCCGGCCCAGGGCATAGTCACATCACCCGAGTAAGGGACTAGTCAGACGGCACAGGTAGCCAGCCGTCCTCCCCCTCCCACCGAGGGGGACCATCCCTAGTGTGGCAGCCTGTTTTGGGAGCACCTGCACCTGGCCACAAAAGAAAAAGTTTTAAAAGGGGAATATGTGGACCTGTTCGCCCTGCTGTTCAGTGACCCAATTGTGGATCATACTGACCAGGAGGCTGAAAAGGAGAAAGAAAAATTCCACCACCCGAAGGCGGATCGCAATTGGGCAAACTGGAACGCCGTGTGTGCAATCTATATGGGGGTCGTTCTCCAGGTGGACCCGGGAAAAGGGTTAGAACTTCACAAATATTCCGACATAGTACACAGGGCTTTTGGGACAGGGCCAGCCGGGGCATGGTTGCGCTATGACGAGGCATTCCGTCATAGGGCAGCCAACACACCAGGGTTGCAATGGGATACTCATGCACCTGACTTATGGTTGGAGTGCATGATAGATGCCACCAACGTACCACGAGTGGATAGCGGTCACCCCTGGTAAGAGGGGGGGGGGTTTGCCCCAGCGAATGAGCCATTTCGTGGGGAGAGCCGGAGGGGGTCCCAGGGCAGACCCGGCCCATGTTGGGAGTACAACCGGGCAGGATGGTGCAATCGAGCAACCTGCAGATTTCATCACGGGAGGGCGGGAATGACACCCTGCTACCAATTGTTTCAGGCCCAGGCAGAAAGGTGGAAAGGGAGGTATGGGCAAGGCAGGGGAAATGGAAAAGGTGGCCAAGGACCCACCACGGGGGCCTGCCCTGCCAAAGGGACTGACCCCAATCAGAATTGAGCTCATGGGGCATCCCGATCGAGGGGAGGTGGACTATGTGATACAGGGGTTTCAACAGGGATTACTTAACCCGGCGAGCATGGTACTGCAGTGGGGGACAGTGCACTATCTAAAATCTGTTAAAGGTCTTGAGGAGGTCGTGAGACAAAAAATAAGTAAAGAAGTGGCAGAAGGCAGGTTAGCAGACCCATTCAGTCAACCCCCTATCTGTTAGGAAGGGGGGGGGAAAGATAGATAGGTTGTCCAAACCCAAGGAACTGCTTGTGTCCTTCTCTCCTAGGACACGCTGGGTTACAAGTAATCCCCTCAGGTTGTTGGGTGGGCTTTCCTACATCAATAGAAGGCAACCCATATCATCATAGGGGCGGAGAGAAGGGACCACTCGCAGACGGAAAAGGGAATGTAAGCCAGGGAAGAGAAGAACCACACTCTTAACAACCACTCGCTCCCGGGCACCTGGTGAAGCACAGTGCAGGAGGTTACGTGAAGGGGAAACGGGGAGTGGGTCCAGGGAGTGAATAAGGCGCAAGGAATAACAAGGATGAGGGACAAGGGGGCAAGGAGGAAGGACAAGGACTCGTTCGTACTAGGAAGAGGGGTGGAAGGGGTTTGGGAAGGGGAGGCACAGACAACAGCTCACCCACCTAGGAACCCACAG
>QEPC01014266.1:1676328-1729234 GCA_003113815.1 Sphenodon punctatus | reverse complement strand
GGGAAAGGCAGCATGGAAAAGGTGGGTCTTGAGGATGGATTTGAAGGAGCGGAGGAAGGAGGCAAGGTGGATGTGGGCAGGGAGGGAGTTCCAGGCATGTGGGGCAGCGAGGGAGAAGGGACGGAGGCGGTTGGATAGAGGCATTGAATTGGATATGGAGGGGTTGCTGTCATGTCTGCCACAGGATAAGTTGGGGGCCCTGAAAGAAAAGGTCAAGGGGTGTGTGGCAGCCTGCAAGATTACGGTACGTACATTACAGTTGTTAATTGGTAGCCTCAATTTTGCCTGCCAGGTGGTGGCACTGGGGAGGGCGTTCCTGTCCAGGCTATATGACAAGCTGAGAGGAGAACCGGCGCCCCATCACTGGATAAGAGTAACCCATGAGATGAGACAGGATATGGGGGTGTGGTTTCAGTTTCTGGAAGAATGTAACGGGGTGAGTTTTTGGAGGCAGAAATGGCTAATACAGGCAGATTTGCAGGTACATTCAGATGCGGTGGGAGGAGTACGATTTGGGGTTTATTTCAGGACACGCTGGTGCGCAGCGCCTTGGCCAACTGAATGGCACACAGTTGGAGTCACCAGGGACCTCACTTTTCTCGAGTTGTTCCTGATCGTGGTTGCAATGCTACTGTGGTCAGGGTAATTTGCCAATTGGGTGGTCCTATTTTGGTGTGATGGTCTAGCGGTGGTGCATGTGGTCAACACACTCGCGTCACGGTCTGACAGGGTCATGAGCCTAGTACAGACACTGGTCCTGGAGTGTTTAAAAAGCAACATCTTGTTCTGCGCGAGACACGTCCCTGGAATCGACAGCGGCATAGCTGATGCCCTTTCTTGGTTCCAGATGGACCGTTTCTGGGAGCTGGCGCCAGAGGCCAGAGCTACCCTGGAACCCTTGCCACCAGAGATATGGAACCTTGGGAGGTAAAATTGCAGAACATCGTTCAAGGATCCCTGGCCCCTAGAACCCGGACGGCCTACTGTAGGGCGTTAAGTGAATTTCAATCCTTTAGGGCGAGGAAAGGGTGTGGGACAGGGTTCCCCATCACTGAGCCAGAAGTTATACAGTTTGCAATGGTACTAAAGGATAATGGATTGGCAGTAGGCACCATTGCTGGAAAAGTAGCGGCTTTGAAATTTGCAAATAAACTAAAAGGCTACACCACACCTGGCAACAGTTTCTATTTAAAACATATGTTCGAGTCATGGGCGAGGTTGCCAGTTCCCCCAACAAACACTAGAGCACTAATACCAGCACCCATATTGGTCAGACTTGTAAGGGCCCTCCCTGAAATATGTTATGACTTCTTTGAAGTGCAGCTGTTTACAACAGCCTATGTGATTATGTATTTTGGAGGGTTCTGGATAAGTGAGGTGTTAGAACATTGGGCGGGGACACCTGCAACCGGGCATTGGCTGTGGAGGATATCAACTGGACCCTGGGGCACGTCCGGTTGTGGCTTAAGCATTCCAAAACAGATCAGAGGAGTAAAGGGTGTACGGTTGAGTTATTCAAGAGTGGCCCTAAGGCAATCTGCCTGGTGGAGCAGATGAGGCGGTACCTGGATATCCGGCCGCAGTGTCAGGGGGCGCTGTTTATTCATAGACACAAGGGCGGTATGACTGGATACCAGTTTACCGCAGTCATGTGGATGGCTTTAAAACATATAGGTTTGCCGCCACGGGATTTTGGATCGCATTTCTTCAGGATTGGGGCTGCCAAACCACAGCAGCGGCAGGTCTGCTGGAGGCCACGATCAAGGCAGTCGGTAGATGGAGGTCGAATGCATATAAATGATACGTAAGAATATAAGGGACTAATACTATTATTGTTTGTTACCAGGATTCAGGGCTCCTGTGACTGAATGATGACTTGTGTGGATCGTGGGTCACAGCCCAGTGCAGGGAGCGAGCAGAGCTGCTGCACGGACCCCATGGGGATGGCATCTGGGATTGGCTGCATTGTCCTGTATTAAGTGGATGGGGCAGAGCGGCATGAGGTGGGACCACCTGCTCCCACTGTTGTTGGAGTGGAGGAACCTCCCCGCAGCGCATATTCTTGTGAGCCACCTGGGGGAAAATGATTTGCCTGGTCGGAAAGGGGTTAATCTGATAATTCATATTAAAGAAGATTTGTTGGTAGTTAGGGATAAATTTAAGGGAATACATATCACCTGGACGAATTTGATCCCCAGGATGAATTGGGCCAGGGCAGATAAGCCCGGGAGGATTGATAGAATCTGTAAAAGTATTAACAGGGAAATAGGAAAATGGGTGACGAGTTTGGGCGGGACGGTCATTAAACACACTGGAATAGTTCATACCCGACCTGAATTATACCCGACCTGAATTATACCAACACTGTAGCTGTAGCTGTCATAAGCGGCACATTTTTTTTGTTTTTTAAAAAAAAACAGTTTAATGCTGCGGCGGTGGCCGCCACAGTGCTTTGGGGGGCACTGCCCCAAACATCCTGCAGGGGGAGCCGCCACTGGAGTTCTGTGCAACTTTCTAGCTTGGTAGAACTTTCAAGCACCTTCATTGAAGTTGTGGAACAGTAGTGGCAGTGGCTGTATGTACCCAGGCAAGGAACAGTGCATGGAGTGAAATACCACGTGCTGTGACTATCCCAGCTTTTCTCCCCCACTTGTTACTGGGAAATTGGAAGCTTCTGTTTAGGAAAGAGCCAATAGAGATTCTTTTATGTCCTCTGTCACAGTGCTGCAGGATGTGATTATGATGATAATTGGCCAGCTTGGATGTGTAAACTATGTATCCTGATTGCTGGGATGCTATACCCAAAGTCCCAGTTATGTCCTTTCTATGCCCACCTGAGGACCGCCCCCTCTGCCCGCCTCAAAGCCACTACTGATTGGTCCTATAAATCTGGAAGTATGGAGTAATTAGTCAGTGAATGTGTCTGTCAGTCTGTTGGGTTGCTCCCCATCCTCCCTCCTACAGCCTCCCTCCCCCTGCCATGCCAGGTGCCTGCCTCTGACTGGCACTGCATATTCTGCTATTTATCTGAATAATGGTCTTCAAGGGGACAACTTCAGTTGCTTATAAAATTGGGTCCCTTTATCAAATTGTGCTGTAATTTTTCAGGCTTCCACTACAATCCCACCACTGCCACCATGTATTATTGTTAGGGTTTTCAACTCCTCAGAACTCCTCGGGATAGACAGATAGACACAGGCCTCTGAACAGTAAGAACACTGGGCAGGGCTGGGGAGAAACCAGCTGTCGTAGTACATGTGGGTACCAATGACATACGAAGATGTACGCATGAGGTTCTGGAAGCTAAATTTAGGCTTTTAGGTAGGAAACTGAAGTCCAGAACCTCCAGGGTAGCATTCTCGGAAATGTTCCTGCTTCCATGTGCAGGACCCCAGAGCCAGGCTAAGCTCCAGAGGGAGTTTTCAGACATGACGCTAACCCCAGTTTAACCACACTTGAACATTTCTTATGCATGTTGCAGGGCTGTATTGGTGCCCTATGCAGCCCTGCAACATGCATAAGAAACGTTCAAGTGTGGTTAAACTGGGGTTAGCGTCATGTCTGAAAACACCCAGAGTCTCAATGTGTGGATAAGACAATGGTGCAGGGAGAAGGGTTTTAGATTTGTTAGGAACTCAGGAACCTTTTGGGGAAGGGGGATCCTATACTGACAGGATGAGCTCCACCGTAACCAGTACAGAACCCGGCTGCTGGTAATAAGAATTAAAAAGGTGCTAGAGCAGCTTTTAAACTAGAATCTGGGGGAAAGTCAACAGGTGCTGAGGAGTCTGTGATTTGGACCAAGGCATTTCCAAAAGATGCTGTTAATTCAGGGAAATTAGAGTATCCTAATATAGAGGATAGGAAAGAAGCTAAGGGAGCACAGATGGAAATCAGTACAGAACAGACAAATATACATGATTCCAAATACCTGAAACAGTTACTTATAATGAGCAGAATAAAAAGAAAAAGAATACATTTAAGTGTCTATGACCCTTTTCACACAAGATGCCCCCACCCATCTCCATGCAGTTTCGCTGCGTGGAGATGGGTGGAGGCACCAGTGTGAATGCTGCGGGGGATGGATTGGGGTGCGTGTGCGCTCCTGCACTACGCCCATCTTCACCCACGCATGGAGCAGTGGGCTCCAATGCCTGATGCTCCGTGGGTGGAGATGGGTGTGTTCCCATAGGGATGAGCACACACCCAACTCCACTCACTGCAGTGGCACACAATTTAAAAACAGCCTATATAGAAATACTAGAAGTCAGAAGTCAGATGGGAGAATAGGAGTGAACGGCACTAAATGGTGATCTAGACATAATAGGCATCTCAGAGACCTCGTGGAATGAGGATAACCAATGGGACACTGTGGGTATTTTCAGACGTGACGGGGTCGATTGGCCCCGACACGGAAACAACCCTTTGATTTCCCGCTGGGGCCACTGCGTCACGAGCTTACAGACGCAGTGGCCGATCCCGGCAGGGAATCTGGGGTGGTGGCGGGACCGCACAATGCAACGTGCGGCCGCACAGCCCCGCCCCCCACGCTGCCTGGGCTGCCCACCCTCCAGGAGATGGGTGGGCAACCCCCCCCCCATGATTGACCACGGCCCGGAATTCCGCCGTGGATTCTGGGCCATGGTCAAGGGACAGACGTTACTGTCCCCTTCATCACGGGAGGGAATCTCATTCACCACGCGATCGGGGATGGTCTGGGCAGGACCTCCGATCGAGTGGTGAATCTGATTCCCCCCCCCCGTGATTCACGGGGGTGAACATCGGGGGGGGGGAAACTTCTGTTTCCCCCATCAGACATTAGGGGATCACTTTCACCCTGTGCAGATTCACTGTGGTTGACTGTGATCTAGTAACGTCTGAAAATACCCTGTAATACCAGGGTACAAAATATATCAAAGTGACAGAGTAGATCGAGCTGGTGGTGGGGTGGTTCTATATGTTAAAGACAGCACTGAGGCAAGTGGGACTGAAATTTTGCAGGAATAGAACTGTCCTCTGGAATCTCTGTGGATAGAAATTCCATGTGTAATGGGGAAGCGCACAGCAGTGAGGCTATACTTTGGTCCCTTGACTAGGATGGTGAAACTGACTATGAAATGCTAGGGGAGGTTAGACAGGCTACTAAAGTTGGTAACATAATAATAATGGGTGATTTCAATTATCCTTATATTGACTAGATGACTTTGTCAGGGCCAGTAGTATAGCTAGGTTTTTAAAAGGACTGAATAAGTTCTTAAAGAGTAGTAGGTTGTGTTGCGAACTGGAAAAAAGGACTTAGAAAATGGTTTTCGTTCCAGCAACCTGGGGACTACATAATCTCTGCATTTTTTGCTAGGCAATAACCTCCCGGACCTTGGGCTAAAAGTTCTCCGCAAACTTCCTTGCAGTTTTTTGGCAAAACACATTTAAACGTATAGGCACACAATTTTTGCACCCTGACAGTTGAAGGATTTGGGGCTGTAACTTCAACAGGTTTCACCTAATCTTGGGTCAAGAGGGCTCAAAATGGTTGAAACAGATCCAACATGTAATGAACCAAATTTTGAAAACATGCTGCAGATTATGCATGGCACACAGCGCAAAATGTGTCCAACATGCACAAAAAAACCCTTGTTTTTCACTTAGCAGTTATGGATTAAATTGTTTATGGAGCCCAGAGATTTGATCCATTGTCTGCATATTACACACCAAAATTTTCCGCAGTTAGCCTGCTATCAGAAACTATGCAACAATCAGGCAAAGCACCATTGGGGCCAAAGTTCCAGGCAAATACATTAACCCCCCCCTCCCTCCTTTTGTATGAGCTGTAACATTCACAGCACATTGGTGCAAAGTGTGTCATCCATTTTTACTTCCTGTAATGTACTTGGACTGTCAATGCATGGGCATCTAAGAACAATTTGTTTAAGAATAATGACAACTGTATGTACTTTGATGGGAGAAACAGCATATTTCCTTATTTTGCAGCATTACAAACAATTGGCATACACACAAAATATCAAAATATGAAATGTTTTATTCTGTATCAAGCATATCAAAATTTTAAAAAATTGGCATGCCCAGCTGTCTAACAGAGTAGGTTTCAATGCTTTCAGTGAAGAAAAATCCTCAAGGGTCATCACTAATCTATCCTCTCAATGTATATAACTATTTGCTTTTTAGTAAATAGTAAATTAAATTAGTTAAATTAGTAAATAGGGAGTAAAAATGGATGACACACTTTGCACCAATGTGCTGTGAATGTTACAGCTCATACAAAAGGAGGGGTGTGTGTTAATGTTTTTGCCTGGCTATTTGGCCCCAATAGCATGCATGAATGTACAATTTTTAAATACCTTGATAAAAACTCACCAACAACAGCAGACCCTGCCAGACGTACAAAAGCCTTATCCCCAACTACTCAGGCTACATATAGGTCAATTTTCAAGTCTGTAAAGTGAATGCAGCTGAAGACAGCATACTCAAAAAAAAAAAAAAAAAAAGTTGATACCCCTGCTTTTTACATGAAAGCAGAAACTTCAAAACATAACTAAAAAAAAGAAAAGAAACCAGACTAATTTGCACAAAACACACAACCCCATGACCCCAACACACCCACAAAAAAACAGAGAAAACCAAAACCACATTATCAAATAATAAACCATGTGTGAGATTCAATAACTAGCATGAAAATTGGGTCATACTGTAACTCTATAATAAGCATGAAGAAGATTTCTGCTGGAAGTAGCAGTGTTTAATAAACACTCAGATGGTTAGATTGTTTGACGCTACTACAGCACTCTTATTTTATTTATATTTGAGGAACATTCAACTTACAATGACTCTGCTTAAGCTTCTAGACTCTAGACATCTACTTTACACTGTGTCTGGTCATATGTGTAATACATCCCTCAGCATAATCACTTCCAAGTTTGCATTACATCATTTCTTTCCTAGACTAGTAGCATGGGGTTTATCCTTCCAAGCCCTGGGTAAGATCTATGAGTCTGTGATTCTGTGTTGCGTGCGTTGTCTGAATTTCAGTTTATTTCCTTGGGACTGGCTGCTGTGGTTATGTATTTTGGGTACTTTACTCTGCCATATTATTTACAATGGTGTGAAGAATGTACTTTAAACATCCTTGCAATTTCTTTTTCAAATCAAATACAAAGCTTTACATGCAAAAATATTCTAATCCCCATTAATTGCTCTTGCTGCCAGACAAGTGTGTATTGTTGCCAGTGAAAAAGTGACTTTGTTAGATACTGTTTTGTGGAAAGAGAGCAAACACACCCACAGTTACATGCATTATTATATGAGCAAGCACAGATGCTGACATGTCAGTACAACAAATTTACAGTCACCCACATGTATTTGCATGCAATTGCAAATGTATACTTAATCACACACACACACACACACACACACACACTGATTTGCACACTTGCAGTGCCATGTATTGACACTCTTATATAATAAAAACACGTGAATTCACATAACCACAGGCATACAAACACCGATAGTAACACACACACGCACAAACACTGGTTGGATAATCAGGGTGCGTTGTCTGATAAAATTGTTACGGAAAAGGGAGTGAAACAGGGCTGTGTGTTGGCCCCCACACTAGTCAATATTTTTTCGAATGATGTGCTGGCTGAATTCGCAGCCCTGGATCTCCATGCACCCCAGCTTGGAGACATCTTCATTCCCTGCTTGCTTTATGCGGACAATGCTGTCCTTCTATCCTGTACCCAGGTGGGGCTTAGGAAAATGTTGGAGTGCTTTGGGGCTTATTGCGGGAGGAACCCGCTAGTAGTAAACTACAATAAAACTAAGGTTATGGTGTTCTCCCGCAGGAAAGCGACTTACAAGTGGCAGCTAGATAATATTCCAATTTCCCAGGTACGGGTATATAAATATTTGGGCCTGCTGTTTCAGGCCAATGGCACCTGGACCATGCAAAGGATGGCTGTGCAAACAAGACACAACAGTTGCACAGGGCACTTCTTACTTTCTTTAAATCAAGGGGTGGACAATTGGTCATTCCAGCGTTGAAGATTTTTTTCTCACAAATCTGTGACACAGAGACTATGGGGCACACCTTTGGGCATTAACTAAGGCTCCTGGTCTTGAAAGGCTTCAGTCAGGATTTATTAGGGCACTATTATCGGCCCCGGCAGGAATAAACAATCTGGTCCTGCAGCTGGAATGTGGCCTAGTCCCCCTCCAAGAAAGAATTTGGAGGGGAGCACTGACCTATTGGCTCCATTTATTTTTTAAAAAGGCCACCCCCTGGTCCCAATAGGTTTTGTCAGATAGGTCCTCCAGCAGTTGGTTGCTGGAGGTCATGGACAAAATCAGGCATCTGGGATTTTCTCCAGAAGTCCTGGAACGCTTGGGTTTCCTGGGTGCTAAAAAGATACTCTTAAACAGGATGAGAGACATTAACCACCAGGAAGTTTGTGCTGCCATGAAAGACAGCAGGGCATTGGGACTGTATTCCAGGATGGTAAATAACTCTGATACACCCATGGCGTATTTGAATGACATTAATATAGGCCAGCATAGAAGATTGTTCCTTTTGGCAAGAGCAAATTCCTTTCCCTCAGCGTTGTGTGAGGTGAGGTATAGAAATGTTCCTATGGCTGAGCGCCTATGCAAATGTGACCTGGACTTAGTGGAAACTATGGATCATATTTTGCTGGACTGTCCCCTTTATTCTGATCTCCGGGAGAAGTTTATTAGTCCATTAATTGTTGGTTCTCCATGGAGATCAAGTGATGTATATGTGAGCTATCTACTGTGTGACAATTTTAAAGATGTAACAAGGAGTGTGGCCCTTTTTCTGGGGCTTATGTATAAAGCTAAATCAAAACTTGTTATGTAGACGGATGTGTTGACTACGGATATATTGTTTTCCCATGATGGTATATGTATAATTATGTATATTGTATTTTGGCTGTTTTTATACATTAATACTACTATTTTAAATTTGCTGTAGTTGTTGAGGCCTGTTGGAGTGGGTACTTTTAGGCATGTATTCTTATGTTTATTGTTGTGTTTTGGATATGGATGTTGATTGATTCTTTTGTTGATTGTAATGACCATATTGCTTTTGCAATAAAAGTCAAATAACAGATGCCTTCATTTGCAGCTATAGACCCAACAAACACAAGCATTCACATATTGATAGTAAGTAAGTAAATTTTATTAACAGGCGCTAGCTTTTGCCATGGCCCCACAATTTACATATACACAATTAAAACCAAACAGAAAAAAACCCTCTTAAACAAAGCCTCATTCACATATTAATACACACAGAGCGATACTTGCGCAAACTTATGAAGTCTCACACATAATCATCCACTCTCACTGTTGTATTATCACTTTCATCCATGGAAAACACTCCCCTAGAGAACCATACATGAGATTTCTAAAATCTATCCTGCAGTTGTACCTAGAAACTCTGGTTCATCTGAAGCCCATTGTGCTAGAGACTGTACATTGTATAATGAAAAGACTAGTTTGAATACTTTAGCAACTTTTATCCATTGTTTTGCTTCAACTTTATCCTAACTTGTCTTGTAGCTGGTTGAAATAGTGTTTTTTTTTCCTGCTCAAACTTCTGACATTTTATCTATTTCTATCTACCTAATTGTACTATTTATTGCATTGCTAAAGAACAGATTATTTTTGTCTTTCAAAAATGTTTACATTTTCATGAAAACTGACTGGTTTTTAGGAAAACATTTCATCCTGGTGTCAAAATTCCAAAGATTTTTTGGTACCATTTATTTCACCCCAAACCAGAAAACATTTCATGAAATTCTTGTCTATTGAGATGAGAGGAATGTGGAGTCAGTCAATCACATTTTTCTAGCAAAGGTTTTCAGTTAATTAAATACTCTAATTTATGTAGGTTTTTTTTCTTTTTGCTGATGCTCAAAGCTTTGACCAGCCTTCTCTTTAGGGTGCCTCATTTTCAGAGAAATCTAATAAATGGGATCATCTTTTCAATACACAAAGAAACATTTGTTGTCTACCTTGTCATTATCATCTATTTTAGGATGGCTTTAAAATGCAGGCTAGTTGCAGTATCTCCTTTGCGGATATCTCCCTATCCGACTCAACATGGATTAAATTATTTTACAAATAGTAAACATTAAGCTGATGGAACTGAAGTGCTGAGGTCCATTTTTAATCAGAGGCACCAGATTAACTCGCTTTTAGTCTTTCAGAAACTCACTTACTCTTAATGAGTTTTCTATGATAGCTGCTACAGCATCTGCAAATTTCCTGTCTAGCTTCTTTTGCCACTCTTAGATAAAACGTTGTCTGGAGGGGAGATTATTGGTTTTGAGTTTCTGTCCCTTCCTTATCACCTTGTTTTACTGATCCAGAACTCAACCCAGGATAGCAGGAGTTATGACGTCGATATCAGTTTCCATTATGGTAGGCACAAATTATAGAAAAAATAATTTAAAATACCAATAACTTGACCTTTCTCTTTTACACCTCCTCCTCATCAAACCTATAACAAGCATAACACACACAGCGATACTTGCAAAAACATATGAATTCTCACACATAATTGTCCACTCTCACTGTTGTATTGTCACTTTCATCCATGCAACACTCTCCCCCAGAGAACAATACATGAAATTTCTAAAATCTATCCTGCAGTTGTACCTAGAAGCTCTGGTTCATCTGAAGCCCATTGTGCTAGAGACTGTACATTGTATAATGAAAAGACTAATTTCTTCCTCTTTCCTTTTACATACCGTCCTAGCTTACCACCCTCTCTTGCTAA
Organism: Sphenodon punctatus; assembly: GCA_003113815.1. Lineage (NCBI taxonomy): Eukaryota > Metazoa > Chordata > Lepidosauria > Sphenodontia > Sphenodontidae > Sphenodon > Sphenodon punctatus. The sequence goes on along the minus strand of QEPC01014266.1, from coordinate 1,718,421 downwards.
GTTTTTGTTGCAGACCTCATCATCGGAGTTCTTTAATTCAAGTTGGAGGTAGGTAATGTAATTAAAACTATTATTTACACTGGACCAAATTCTGTTGCCATGAGTATGCAAAGCTTTCAGACCACACAGGGCCCTTCCTTGTGTGATCCAAAAACTTGCGTGCTCTCACCAACAGAAGCTGGTCCAATAAAAGATATTATTATTATTATTATTATTATTAACAAACATTTATATAGCGCCAGCAGTGTACCTGGCACTTTACAAAGTAATAAAATAGACACGGTCCCTGCCCCTAGGGCTTACAATCTGAGAGACAGGAGCTGGGGGAGAGACTTAGGAAGGGGAACAGAGGGAGAGACAAGGGGTCTAACATTCATGAAGATGCGAGGTCTCAAGTGCACGTACTTGGCTTGGTTACGATGAGAATGACAGCAGGCAGGTCCATGTTGCAAGGATAAGGGTAAACCGATCGTAGGTATAGGAATAGTGGCTCAGCAGGATAAAGAGTCAGACAGAGCAGAGCGAAAGAGGTGAGTTTTAAGGAGAGATTTGAAGGTATGAAGGGAGGGGGCAAGGCGGATGTGGACAGGGAGGGAGTTCCAGGCATGGGGGGCAGCAAGTGAGAAGGGACGAAGGCGCTTAGGGGAGCAGGGAAGGCGTGGAAGGGTGAGAGAAGGGACAGAGGAGGAGCGAAGTGCACGGGCTGGAGTATGGAGGGTGATAAGTGCAGAGAGGTAGGGGGGAGCAAGGTTGTGAAGAGCTTTATAGGTGAAGACTAGGAGCTTGTGCAGGATTCGTTCAGGAAGGGGAAGCCAGTGAAGCGAAGAGAGGAGGGGCTGCACATGGTCGAAGCGACGGGCGAGGTGGATGACCCTGGCAGCAGACTTTTGGACGGAGATAAGGGGAGAAAGGTGAGAGTGGGGGAGGTCAGTGAGAAGGAGGTTACAGTAATCAAGGCAAGAGATGACCAGGGCATGAACACGGGTTTTGGCAGAGGAGACAGAGAGAAAGGGGCGAATCTTAGCAATGTTATTGGAGGGAGAAGTGACAGGATTTGGCAACAGAGTCGATGTAAGGTTTAAAAGAAAGGGGTGAGTCAAAGATGAAGCCTAAGCTACGGGCTTGGGGGACGGGAAGGATGGTGACCCCATCAATGAGGATCGACAGGGAAGAGGGAGAGGAAGGATGAGGGGGGAAGATAAGGAGTTCAGTTTTAGCCATGCTGAGTTTGAGTTGACATTGAGACATCCAGGTAGAGATGTCAGAGAGACAGCTGGTGAAGCGAGCTTGAATAGATGGAGAGAGAGAGGGAGTAGAGAGATAGAGTTGAGTGTCATCAGCATAGAGGTGATATGGGAAGCCATGGGAGGCAATGAGTTTGCCTAGAAACAGGGTATAGATAGAGAAGAGGAGAGGGCCAAGGACAGAGCCTTGGGGAACACCAACCGAGAGTGGAAGGGGGGAGGAGGTGGAGTTGGCAAGAGACACATTGAAGGAGTGGTCAGAGAGGTAGAAGGAGAACCAGTTGAGGACACAGCCAAGGGAGTGAAATGAATCCAGCAAGAGTGAGTGCCGTGGTCAACAGTATCGAAGGCAGCAGAGAGGTCAAGGAGGACAAGAATGGAATAGAGGCGATTAGATTTAGCCACAAGAAGATCGTTGATGATCTTACTGAGAGCAGTTTCGGTAGCGTGAAGGGGGCAAAAGCCAGATTGGAGGGGGTCAAGGTGGATTTAATTATATGAATTATTATGACTCCACTTTTCACATTTGGGACCAACATGGCAACCACACTTTCTCTGGACTTAATTCAAGTTGCAATTTTGTATTTTCAGTAAGTTGTTGTGGCTGTTATGGTGCCTATATGGTCAAAAGGAACACTTTTACATAGTAATATCTTGTCTATTAAGCCTTCCATTCCAACGCAACAAGGGGTTGTACACACAAACATTTTACTGCAGAGTAGTTGACTGCAGTGGTTTTCACTAAGCAGTTATTTATGTCTTAGAGCATATACACAAACAATAGTCATTCATTCCCCTTGTGGCAGTATGAGAGTGCTCTTATCTGCTAGTGTGACATCATGGGTTATTCCTTTAATTGGAATGAATCAGTGAATGTGGAGTAAATGCAGACTTTACTACCTTATCCAAGGCAAGCATATATATGAACAGTAATGCCAGAGTTAATTTGCAACAAAATGATAACTCCTGGGGCAATTATGTGGTGTTAACTCTGCAGTGACCTGAAAAGAAATGGAGGAGAACATCTCTATGAACAGAAGAAAAAAAAATGGAGGGGGAACACTTTACTGTGGATTTAATCCCATTAACTCGACATTTAAGTGGACTTAAATGTCTATGTGTACAAGTTCTAAGGACGTTTACAGTAAATTGCTGTGTTAACTCTTACATCCTGGATAAATTTATACACTGCTATATGTTGTGTCTGAGCACTGCCACTGCCTGAGATAGGACTCTGGGCTCAATAGACCATTGGTCTGACCCAGTATGGCATTTCTTATATTGTCTTGAGTTATTTTTTCTTAGGGTATGAGCAAGTTTTGTCTTCTGGAAGAAATGTGCTGTGTGGTTAGGCTTCTGCAAGGTTATGGGGAGAAGGAGTTGAGTGGGCAGCAAGGAAACTTCAGCTCTTTGCCTTGGTCTCTGTTTAGAATCAACATCAGAATCAGATTTCCTTTTTGGGAAATGGGTGTAGGTGTTAGGCTAAGATTCCTATGGAAGGAGTTACCTGAACGTTTTTTTTGGTGACTACCTGTCTTCCAGGCTTGGTTATACATGTATATTAAACAAGTTACACTTTGGAGTAAGGAACTTGCAGCCTGTGAGCCAAACATGGCTCACAGCTGGTTTTGATTTGGCCCTTTCCCAATGCCTGGATCTGGCTTGTGGAACCAATCCCTAGTGAGCCCAAGGAAAGGGAGTGGAGAGGACAGCATGCACTCAAGGATAGGTGGATGGGTCCATGGCATAGATCCATGTTCTGGACCTTCCCCTTGTTTCTCCCAGCTTGAGCAAAATCCTTATACTTCCAACCCTGCTCCCAACTCTTATCCAGTTCTTGAAGCTTGTACTAATTTCGAAAGTGGCCCACTGAAGGTTCTCCACCTCTGTTTTACAGTATACCCAGCATCAAGTTCCTGATTTTTGCCTTCAGGACCACAGTCATCTGCTGCCACTTGGCATCATAAAAAGTCTGCAAAAAAGGTTAATGCAATTTTAGACTGCATTGATAGAAGCATTATCTTGAAGTCAGCAGGGTCAGGTAATAATTCTGCTCTATTCAGGTCAACCTCATGGGGAGTAGTATTGTGTCCAGTTTGGGGCACCTCATTTTAAGATGGGCATTGACAAATTAGAGTGGGTTCAAAGGAGGGCATCAAAAATGATAAAGGGTCTAGAAAGCAAGTCTTATGAGGAACGTTTGAAGCCTTATCCCCTAGATATGTTTTGTCTGACAATGGGAAGATTATTTATTTATTTATTGAATTTATATACCACCTCGCCCTGCACAAGCATCTCGGGGCGGCTAACAGCATTTAAAACCACACAATTATTTTTTTTTTTAACATAACCCCACATTAAAATAATCCAATAATAACCCCTCCCCCCCACCCTAACCCTATTTAGATTAAGGGGAGACATGATAACAGTCTTCTAGGGATGTGCTAAGATAACTGAGTTCGGAAGTTCAGTTCGGTTCGAAAATCGAGTTTGGTTTGAAAGTTCGGTTCGGCCGACTGAACTATTCAGGTTCGGTCGACTGAACTATTCGGGTTCGGTAGAATTCTGAACTTCCAAACCGAGTTCGTACATTCAAACCCGGGGTTTTTGGCCTTCCAAACTGGTTTGGATTCGACCGAACAGTTTGGTCGAATTCGAGTTCGGTTCGAAAGTTCGGTTTGGTCGACTGAACTATTTGAGTTCGGTCCAAACTCCGAACTTCTGAACCGCCTTTGAACATTCCGACAGTCTTCAAATATCTAGAGGGCTTCCACAAAGAAGAAGGCACGAAGAACAGTTTTTCATGGCTACTGAAGAGTAGGACTAGAAATAATGGGTTTAAATTACAGGAAGGTAGATTTTGGTTAGATATCAGGAAAAATTCCCTAACAGTAAGGGCTGTTCAGCAATGCAACAAGTTGCCTAAGGAGGCCACAGGTTCTCTGTCACTGGAGGTTTTCTCCCAGTGGGCAGCCATCTGTCAGGGGTGTTGTAGCTGTAGACATCCTACATCCAAGCAGAGTGTTGGACTAGATGACCCTTCTGGTCTCTTCCAGTTCTGACATGCTGTGGTAAACAAACACTGATGTCAGTAGAAGACTATTTAAGAGCGCACGGCACCACCTTGAGAACAGATGAAGAATTCTGCATGCCGAGAGGGAGCTGAAATAGGCAAGGTGCAATTATCTTATAAAGGATTTAACTAGGATAGAAAGTTAACATGTTCCACTCCTGCAAATTTTCCATGCAATCTTTATTGATAATAGCTGGGGAGGAGCTCTCCTAACTCAACACGTCAGTGGGCCAAAATGTCTTGCTGGGGTGTGGACTCAGTCCTGACTCAGCAGGAAGGACAGCTAATGAGGTGACAAACCATTTCGTGTGGGTCTCCCTTAAAGGTAACCATCACACGATGCACTAGTCATGTGAGCGATAGATTCACATGGGTTCAGTGAGGGGAGGATGGATAGACACAGGCTGGCCCAAAGAGGAGGGCAAAAGGGGCAATTTGCCTTGGGCCTCATATAAAAGTGGACACAACCTAACTGGAGTGTAGGTTTAAGCACAATGGATGCTGGACTAAAGGGCCCCCCACAAGGCATTCAGGAACCTCTGGGTGACCCTGGATGGACAGAAATCAAAGATGCTATTTCAGACCAAGATTTGTGATTCTTCTCAAAGTTCTGTTAAAAAGCAAAGGGATTGTGCTTTCCTTTACCAAGAATCTAATATTTACTGGAACGCTCACCTGCACTGTCTTGTGTATTTTCCGGTGACTGGTTGTATGGGCCTCTGCATTCATCTGATCAGGCCAGAGCTGAAAAACAAATAGCCAGCTTTTATATTCAGTACTCATCTGTACTAGAGCTGAAACAAGTACCCACAAAAACAGGTATACCTGTCAAAATTTTGGTACCTGAATTGACTCAGAAATATTGGTTACCTATAAGTGGGATTAAGAATTTGTCACGGTCATGACAAAAGTAATGTTTTTAGGGACTTTTGCCTCCCTCCACGATTTTTGAGATCTCCCCATGACTTCTGTGATTTTCCCAAGTTCTTCGAGATTTCCCCCAAACTGAAGAGCAGAGCTGGCAAGAAGCTGGTGAGAAGAGCACGCTCAGTGGTGCTAAGAAGATCCATGATGTCTCCCTGGAGCTCCAAACCCCTCCCTGGCTGTGGAGACGTGGCGGCGTGGCAAGAAGCCGGAGAGAATAGCAGGCTGGGTGCCACCGGGTAAAGCCACGGCCTCTCCCTGGAGCTCCAAAGCCCTCCTCCGTGTTTCTTGTGGAGGGCGGAGCTTTGGGCGTGGTCAAGTGGCAGCACAGCATGGCGTGGCGATGGGATCAGAGGCAGAGAATGTTACCATTGTCAGAGCTTCAAGAGACGCCCAGGAGGAGACGGCAGCATTGCCTCTGCCTTAATCCCCTGTTTGGGCTTACAATCTAAACCTGGGGCTTTCAAAGGGCTTTACAATCCCTGGGTTTACAATCTAAGAGGTGGGGGGTGTTTTCCTCCTTCTATTCTGTGCTGGGTGGGTTACAATCTCTGCTGGGGGGGCGGGGTGTGTTACAATCTAATCCTTGGGTTTACAATCTTAAGTGTGTGTGTGTTACAAAATATACTATTGAATAAAAGTTTTTTTAAAAATGTATCCATGAGTTTTCTGTCACTTTTTCTCATTCCTGCCATGAACAACTCATGACTTTTAAAGAAAACTTCCATGACAAATTCGTAGCCCTACCTATAAGTACCTGATTTCAACCAGATTTGAGTATTCAATGTCCTGGAATGTCCCAGAACATCAACTTTGGTTCCAGAATGTCAACTTCCTGTCCTGATTTTGGGTTTTTTTTTGTCCTGATTTACCAATTGGTAACTGCAAAATCAAATAATTGGTACTGAAAATGATTGCTATTTTGAGTAATGTTCTCCTGGCGGCCCGTCCCAGTCAAGAGATAGGCCGCCACATTCTACACCAGCTGCAGTCTTCGAACCGTCACCATGGGTAGCCCCACATAGAGCGCGTTACAATAGTCCAATTTTGAGGTGATGAAAACATGGATGATAGTGACCAGGTTGGAGTCTGAGACATATGGCTGAAGCCGCCGCACCAGATGTAATTGGCAAAACGCACTCCTCGCCACAGCCCCAACCTGGACATCCAAGCAGAGCTGGGAATCGAGGAGCACTCCCAGACTGCAAACCTGGAGAACAAGTGGGGGCAAACCCCATCAACGATGGGGAACGCCAATCCCACCGGCTTCTCCACCAGCATAACCTCCATCTTGTCAGGATTCAGCTTCAGTCGGCTCACCCTCATCCAATCCCCCACAGTCACTGCACACCGAGTAAGCACGAGATTTCCGGATAGAGTTGGGTGTCATCAGCATACTGATGACACCGAATGCCAAACCTTCTGATGACCTCACCCATATCACCCCAAACCTCTGAATAACCTTGCCCAGCAGGCTCAGGGACACATTGAACAAGAGGGGAGACAGAATAGAACCCTCTGGGACACCACGGGAAGTCCTGAGGGGATAACAATCAATCTCCCATCACCACCTGCTGGGACCTCCCTGAAAGGAAATAACAAAACCATGGAAGAGCAGTCCCACGCACCACTGCCAGGTTCTACAGTCATGTGAGCAACACCTTATGATCAACTGCAACAAAGCCCACAGAAGGATCTAACAAGAGCAAGGTAGAATTCACCTTGTACAACTCAAGGTGCAGATCATCGACCAAAGCCTTATGCACGGTCTCCATGCCACACCCAATATGAAAACCTGACTGAAATTGATCCAGGAATTTGATCACATCAAGATGAGCCTTCTATAGGGCAACCACCCGTTCAATGACAGTTTAGAGATAGGCTAGCTGGGGAGTCAGTGTCCAAAGATGGGGTGGATAATCGCCATTTTATTTATTTAATTATTTATAAATATTTATTAGCCGCCCCCTCATGCCTATGGCATCTCGGGGTAGCTAACAGCATAAAAACACACAATAATAAAATTCCTTAAAACAATTTTAAAAATACAAAACCCCCTCAGCATAAAAACTCTTCAGAAATCCCCACCCCACTCTCCCCTCCGAAGGCCTGGGTGAACAGTCAGGTCTTGCAGGCTCGCCGAAACGCCAACAGAACTGGGGCCAGATGGGCTTCCTCCGGGAGGGAATTCCAGAGCCTTGGCCCGGCCACTGAGAACGCCCTCTCCATTGTGGCCCCCCACTTTACACGGGGGACCTCCAAAAAGGTGCCCCCGGTGGACTGCAGGGATCACTCTGAGGCATAGAGGGCAAGGCGGTCCCCGAGGTATGAGGGGCCCAGACCATACAGGGCTTTATAGATCAACACTAGTACCTTGAATCGGGCTCGGTACGCTATAGGTAGCCAGTGCAGAGTGTGGAGCACAGGTGTTATGTGCTCCCGCCTTCCCATCCCCATAAGGGGACGGGCCGCCGCATTCTGCACCAGCTGCAGCCTCCGAACCAGAAACAAGCGAAGCTCCACGTAAAGCGCATTGCAGTAGTCTAGCCTTGAGGTGATGAAGGCATGAATGAGGGTAGCCAGGTCGGGCCAGGAAATGTATGGACACAGCCTCCGTACCAGATACAGATGGCGGAAGGCGGCCTTAGCCACCATCTCCATCTGCTGATCCAGCCGGAGCCCTTAATCCAACACCACCCCCAGACTCTGAACCTGCTGGGCTACAGGAGGGTTGACTCCCCCTACCAGGGGAGCCAATACCTTGCTCGCCCTTCCCACCACCATCACCTCCGTCTTATCAGGCTTCAGTCTGCTCTGCCGCATCCAATCTGCCACGGCCTCCAAACATTGGGAAAGTAATGAGACAGCAGGACCTGGGTCAGTTGAAAACGAGAGGTACAGCTGAATATTGTCAGCATATTGGTGACATTGTACCCCGAACCCTCTCTCAATCTCCCCCAGGGCTGCATATATACATTAAATAATAGCGGAGACAAAATCGAACCCTGAAGAATGCCACAGGTCAAGGCCTGGGGGTTTGATGTTTCAGCCCCCAGCACCACCCACTGGCTTCTCCCCGAGAGGAAAGAGTGGAGCCACCCTAGGACAGTCCCATCCAGGCCCCCCAGGTCTCGCAGCCATCTCATCAGCAGCCCATGGTTCACGGTGTCAAACGTGGCCAAGAGATCTAGCAGGATCAAGAATGTTGAGCATCCTGCGTCATTCTCCCAGCGGCGATCATCCACCAAGGCCACCAATGCCATCTCAGTACCATAGCCGGGGAGCAACCTGGAATGAAAAGGGTCAAGGAAACCGATGCTGTCCAAATGCGCCTGGAGCTGCAGTGCCACTGCCTGTTCAATAACCTTCCCTAAAAAGGGAAGATTAGAGATGGGTCGGTAGCTGGCGAGTGCATCCACATCCAAAGATAGCTTCTTTAGCAGGGGGTGCACTAGCCTCCTTGAGACCGGGTGACAATCTCCCCTGCCGAAGGGACGTGTTCACTACCCTCGCCAGCACCATCCCCAAAGTTTCCCTGGCGGCTTTCACCAACCAGGACGGGCATGGATCTAGTTCACAACTAGTGGCTCTAACAGACCCCAGGACATTCATCGCATCGGCTGGCGTCACTTCCTGAAACTCATCCCAGAAAGATCAACCAGACAGTGCCTCCATAACCTCGTGCCTCACACCTACTGCTTCCAATCCAGTGTCCAACACTCTCCCCTCCCATAGAAAGGCATTAACCACCCCAGACAACAACAGCCCCAACATCTACCAGATGGTTTTCATCTAGCCAGGGTGGGCAGAATCTAATTCACAACTGGTTGTCCTGGTTGCCTTATGGGGCTGGGCCGGTGGAAGCATATTACATTGGTGCGCCGTTCTCTACACTGGCTGCCTATAGTCTTCCAGGCCCGATTCAAGGTGCTGGTTCTTACCAATAAAGCCATATATGGCTTGGGCCCCATATATCTATGGGATTGCCTCACTCCCTGTGCTGTGGATCGGCCTCTGTGGTTGACTGGGAGCACCCTTCTTGAAGTCCCCCGGGTATTCCAGGGGGTGACTATTGGGAGGGCGTTTTTGGTGGCCATGCCGAGACTGTGGAACTCCCTCCCGGCGGAGGCCTGTGTGGCCCCAGACCTCTCGTCCTTTCAGCATCAATGCAAGACCTGGCAGTTCTTCTAGGCCTTTGGGGAGGGGGAAGTATTTATTTTTATTTTTATGGGGGCTGGTCAGGCTGGGGTATTTATTTCCTGGGAATTTTTATGTCTTCGACATCCCTTCTTCTCTCCTCTTTTCCCGGGGGGATGTTTTCTCCCCAGAACTCAGCGTGTGGTGTTGGGTGATTATTCATCTTCTCTCTGGGACCTCATGTGTGGAGTTCTGTAAGGTTCTATCTTATCCCCTCTCCTGTTCAGTGTGTATATGCAGCCCTTGGGGGAGGTTGTCAGAGAGTTTGGTGTAATGTGTCATCTATATGCTGACGACACCCAATTATATCTCTCCTTTTCACCAAACCCAGGTCCATCAGTCTTGGTGCTTACCCGGTGTTTGTCAGCTGTGGGGGACTGGATGAGGGCAAATCGCTTGAAGTTAAATCCTGACAAGATGGAGGTGATGGTTGTGGGGAAAGCTAGGGGAGTGATGAGCCCCATAATTGATGGGTCCCTCCTCCCGTATCTCAAGTCCATAGTCTGAGGGTGCTCCCGGATCCACAGATCTGCCTGGATGTCCAGGTGGTGGCTGTGGCAAAGGGCACATTCTGCCAGTTTCACCTGGTACGTTGACTTAGGCCATATGTGTTGGACTCAGACCTGGCCATGATCATCCATGCTTTTATTACCTCAAGATTAGACTACTGTAACGTGCTCTGTAACGTGCCCCATGCTCTACATGGGGCTACCCCTGGTGACGGTCTGGAGACTGCAGCTGGTGCAGAATGTGGTGGCTGGTCTCCTTAAGGGGACGAGTCATTGCGAGCACATCACTCCAGTGCTCCACTCTCTGCACTGGTTTCCAATAATCTTCCGAGCCCAATTCAGGGTGTTGGTTTTCACCTTTAAAGCCCTATCTGTAGGACTGCCTTACCCTCCGGATTCTGAATCAGCGTCTGCAGTCGGCTGGGGGTACCTTCCTTGAGGTACCCCGGGTGTTAACCATGTGGAGGGTGTTCCCAGTGGCCGCTCGGTGGCTGTGGAACTTCCTCCCTTTGGAGGTCTGCCTGGCCATAGACCTCCCCGCTTGCTGTAGACAGTGTAAGACCTGGTGTTCCGCCAAGACTTTGCTGAGGGAGACTGGGTGGGTGGGTTGGGTTAGGGCGGGGGTTTTATTGTTGGGTTAATTTAATGCAGGATTAAATGTTGATCTTTTAAAAAAAATTATGTTTTAAAATGCTGTTAGTCGCTCCGAGATGGTTGTGCAGGAGGGGGCAGCATATAAATGCAAATAAATAAATAATTCCCCCCTCCTCTTTCTCCCCTTTCTTAGATGGTTTATGTTTGTTTTTATAGGTGTATTTTTATATATTGTAAGCCTCTCCGAGCTGCCTTTGGCAGGAGGGGTGGGATATAAAAATTTTTAATAAATAAATCACCCCAAGCACCTCCCTCACATCAGTGGGCAATACCAATTGAAACCGATACAAATAAACAGAACGAGATTTGATTTGAGATTAAGTGTGATGAAAACCAAAGTGGTGGTGATGTGCAATGATCATGAAGACTTAATCATTTACCACGGATAGTAGGAACCTGGAGGTGACACTGGTTACAGAATTGTGCTACTAGTGATCAGTAAGGATGGCAGCTCATGCGATTGTGATATTAAAAACCTGCTTAGGGATAGCACAGATGGTGCTTGGAAAATTGGTGAAGTTGTGGAAAAGTAAGAGCATTAAAAGACAGACAAAAACTAGGCTGGTGAAAACGTTGTGGCCAGTTGTGGCACATAGTTATGAATTTTGGACATTTAAAGTGACTATGATGAGATGGCTACAGGCATTTGAGATGAACTACTTTTATTGCATGCTACTTTTATTGCATGCCATTCCTTGGACAGCTAAGATGACAAAGGATAAGGTATTATCAAAACCTGGAGAAAGTAGATGTCTACTAGTTTTAATCAAAATGCACGCAAGCTACATTATTTCAGCCTCAGGATGCAAAGGGATGAATCTTTTGAAAAAGAAGTAATCACTGAGATGGTTCTTGGTACAAGATGCCAAGACAGATCTCGTAGACCATGATGGCATTGACTGCAGGACTTTATGGATTGTTCAAGACCGATATCTGTAATTTAGTGAACAAGGCTCATGATAAGATTGAGTGGCAAAGACATGTCCAAACAGTCACCTGCCTTCAGTAGACAGAGAAGGTAACTGAAGAATAATTTTATATTCACAAATATTATTTGCATTTTTGGATAGCAATCTGAGTAAATATTTGTGCCTTAATGGGTATTCGCATATCTCTTATTTTGGATATTTTGTTTTGGAAACTTCATTTATTTTGTCAATTTGGTACTTCCTTATTTCATTTTGGTACTTTGTTCAGTCATTTCAGGATTATTTAGCTCTATCCCAAAATGACCAAAACAAAATAATGAAATACCCCAAACAAATATTTGAATTTGAAAGTGAAGCAGACATGAATAGTGCTTCATGTCCACTTCCTCAGATTCAATTTGAAGCAAGTGAATTTGTCAAATATGATTGTGGCAGGGTACAGGGAATCTGACCGGACAGAAGGATTGTTCCTTGAGCATGCTCACTAGAAGCTTGGGCAGTCCTCAGAAACAAAGTCTATAGATATGCTCAGTTGAACCAGACCTTACTGAACATGTGCAAGCCTTACATAAGCTTTGCAGCTCAGTTGGCCTGATGTGGCCATAGGAGAAGGGTCTGTTGTGAAGCGCTTTCCCCCAGCAGGACCCCCAGGACCAGAGCAGATCAATGGAGGCGTCCAGCAGAAGCATCTCCTGGAGACTTGCAAGTGCCTGCTTCCAGATGTGTAGAACTTGTCCTGAATTACTTGTATGGACTCTGGGTTCTAGAAGGCCCTAGAACTCAGAGGTTTTGGTACCCATAATGGATGGACTTTGCACTACTGGTGGCATAGGCCTGGATGTAGGGGTGGCTGAGTTTGGAGACTTGGGACATAAATCCTTACCCCAGGATCAGGTCCTGATTGGACACTGGGACAGTGGAGTGGTACACCGGGCATGTTCAGGGGGTCAAAAACGAATTCCCCATAGACTGGCCAGTGCCCCTGGCGGACAACTCTGCCACAATGATACTTGCAACAGATAGTTGGTTCTGCTTTAGGTTAGTACCCTTTGCAATGCTAGAGGGTTTTTTTTCTGGTTAAACAAAGCTAATTAAATCTAAAAATAATTGAAACAACAATGAAAACCTGTAACACCATTTTATGGAGTGAATTCTCAGAGGGTATAAATATTTAATCCCAAGAATGACCTGGTCACAAGGATTCTGCTTAGGGGTGGGAATTCGGATTCGGATAAAAGCTGTAGCTGCACAGTACGAGCTGTTATGGATTAATCTGAAATGAACCTGAACAGCGCAACAACAAGCCTGTTTTGGTTCTAAAATAAAGAATAAAAAATTACTGCAAATACGCAAAATAGCTGGCAGATCATTCTGCACATGTGCACCTTTTTCCCAAAATGACGGCAGCAGCATTGCCACCATTTTGGAAAAAGGCAGCCAGTCTGCACATGCGCAGTAGCCATTTTGTGCATATGTAGACCAGCTGCCCTTTTCCAAAATGGCATCAACGCTGCTGCCGCCATTATAAAAAAGGTTGCGGATGTGCAGAATGGGTCCAGCAGCCATTTTGCACATGGCACAGTAATTTTATTTTTTAATTATTTTTTTAATGTTTCAATTTATTTAAATATATATCCATAGTACAAATCCACATTTAGATCCGATAACTTTGGGTAACAAAATGAAACTAAACTGAAATTAATTTACATCCAAAGGACCACCCCTAATTCTGCAAGTGTCCTGTGTCCTATGGAAAGCAGGAGTTTTAAAAAGTTACCATAAGTATTCAGTCTAAACCAGGGGTGGGGAACCTCAGGCAGCTCATGGCTAGTTTTAATATTTTCACCTTTCCAGCTCCTGGATCTGCCCCCTAAATCCAGTTTCTATCCTCAAGCATTGAAAGACTGAGCCCAGGGTAAGGGAGCAGAGAGGAAGGCATGCACGCACACATCGTTGATAGGGGACAGATCCATGATCTGGGCCCACCCCTTAAGTACCCAAATCCCAACTTCTATGCAACCCTTGGGGATTGTATTAATTTTCAAAGTGACACTTCGGGAAGGAAAAGGTTCCTCATCCCTGGTCTAAACTATGCATAGAGATACCAAATATACATGTTGTACAGTAGATAATATGTCTTTGGACCTTGCGATCTACCTACAATATCTGCCAAACACTCTGGGACTGGAAGATGCATGTTTTCCTGGCACTCTGCATTTGTCTATATCACATTGTTTAGTTAGGGGCCCACTAATGGGCTTTGGTTCTCCCATGCCTTTCTTATTGGATTCTTTCTGTTGCCAGATCAGTCTCTTCCCTGACCAGTCCTGGGAGAGGCAGCTCACTGCAGAGTGAGGTCTTTGATCTTGCTCTCTACTAGCTAAACAAGGCTGATTCAGACTGCTATGAGGTCTGACGGTGCTGGACTTTTTGCCTCTTTCCCCAGAGCAGTGCTTTCAAAGCCAGAACGCCAAAGGCTACCTTTGCTCTCTTATTGCTTTGTGACTCTGTGGCAGGGACGGGCTGGCCTGGTTTGAGTCTTGGCAGGATCAACCCAGTCACACAATCAGTTTCTCAGGGAATTCGCTCTTAACACAGTTTCTTTATTCTATTCAGTCACAGTTTCAGTCTATGCATATTCTCCATCATATACAATCTTATAGTCCTGGCACCATCCTCTGGCTCCCAAAGTCTTTACCTTCGGGCTCAGGCACATCTTCGGAGCCTCCCAAGTCCTTAGCTCCAGCTAGCCACCACCCTCTGGTTGGCTAAGCCTAGAGACAGAGCTCTGCTCCTGCCTCCTTCACAGCTCTCTCTACACTGAACTCTGGCTCAGCCCTTCACTCTTGGGCTGCTTCCTGCCACGCCCAGCACAGCTGCCTCCTGCTAGGTGCTGCCCTCTGTTGCCCGCCAGCACTGTCACTATGCCGGTGCTAGCTCTCTTAAAGGGGTAGCAGCCTACAGGCTGCCACAGACTCCCAGTCTGCACAAACCCATTTTCATGTGGCTATTCTGACAGATTCATTTATCCTTGGCTTGGCAGCATATTCATTGAAATCTCTGCTCCAGTGAGTGGCAGCTTATTAGTATTATGGTTGGTTAGGGAGGAGTGGAGCTAAATGGTTGAAAACCATGTCACTGTAACAACACAGGGCTCCCAACCCAGCCTGTAGTAGCAGACCTAGACCTCCATGTCCAACAACAGAACAAAGGCTTGGCAGCTTCTCTGCCCTGCTGGATTTCTGGGAAGGGCAACCTGAGTCTTGGTGCCAATGTAAACATTATCTTCATTCACACTGGATTTTCTTTTAGTAGGGACTGTAGGTTTTTATTTATTTATTTTGGGGCCATAGCAACTTGTGAACAATTTAAACATCTTATCCAAGAACCTTTTCGCTCTCGGCACCGGCTTGTTCTGCTGACACATTCAGAAAAATCGCCAGTGGGTAGCAGGAGAGAGAGTGAGCAGCATGACTGAGGTACTGTACTCCATCCCAGTCAAACACAGTCGGCACAAAGCAAATAAACTACGGCTTGGTGGGTTCTTCTCAAAGGTCTGGGCTGTTGGCTGGGATTTGTGCAGAAAGTATGAAAGTGTAAACATGGAGGCTCTGATTCAGCAAAGCACTTAACCACATACCTAACTCAAAACCAGTGAGAACTACTACTGCTGTCAACGGGACTCTTCACCTGCTTAAAGTTGAGCATCTGCTTAAGTGCCTTGCTGAATGAGGGGCTTGGGCTGTGATCCTAAAATTACTTAGGCAGGAGTAGTCCCACTGAAGTCAATGGGACTGCTCTGCCAGGGCCATCTCTTACCATTAAGGTACGGTTAGGTACTGTAGCTGTCTAGGGGCAGCAAAATCCCACTTCTCCTACAGCTACCACCATAGGGCAGAGGTCTGGTGGTGCGCTGGGCATGCCAGCAGCACTAGAACAGAGAAGGAGGGAAGTCAGAGCCGTTGACGGGGTGGGATCACCAGGGCATGGGGGCCAGGGTGGTGAGGGTTGGGCTTACTGTGACAGGGAGGCAGGGCTTACCTGAGCAGGTTGTGGGGGCATTGGGCAACAGGGTCCAGTAGGTCCATCCCAGGGCTCTGTTGGTAGACAGGTTGATAGGCAGGCCCAGCTCCGCTATTCTGCAGAGTTCTCCACCATGGGCCTGCAAACCCTATTGCCTCTGGTGCCCCCCCCCTCAGATAAGTCCTGCCTCCATGCTGACCTGGTGACCCTGACAGCCCCACCCCATCAGTGGGCTCTCTACCCCCATCTGATGCAGGGGCTAGGGATTCCCCACTACCCCACCTACGGCAGCAAAATCCCTAAGGCCGGTCTGGTATAAGTAGTTTTAGGATTTCAACCTTAATTTTGAACAATTCTGGCTAGAGTTTTCTTTACATTGTGTTCTACCAATATTTTAAAATAAATAAAAGGGAGAAGGAGAAGTTTTCAGCCTGAATATTCCCTAGTCATTTTGTTAGTCAGCCTACAATTACTAAAAGGTCGTGTGATTGGCTTTGCTCTGTGCTGAAAGATTGCTTCCTCTGAGCTTGTGCTCTAATTTCCTGTCTGGTAATTAGCTCTTCCACATGGTTACCCCAATGTGCACAGCATGCAGTCATATGATGGGCTTATGCCACTGGGCATCCTCATCGCTCAGAATCACAAGGCCACGGCTTAAACCCTGCCTTCTAGAACTGTCAGATTTTAACTGGGATTGGCAGCCAGCGTAGGAGCCTTGTTGTGGACAAATGACCCCTGAGGGGATAAAGTTAGCTGAAGTTCAGGCACAGGGGGATTCCTAGTGGCTCTAATTACAAGAGCCAGTTTTTGAGGTTTGTTTTTCGTTCAATATGGAAATCTTCCATTTATAAGGAGGAGAGCCCCAGCAGGAGTAGAAAGCCAGGGGTTAGGCAATGCTAATTTAGCTTCAGTGTATTAACTTAAATAGAGCCCCGCTGGGTAGAAAGATTGATTCAGCTATGCTGGTTTTTAATTTTTCTATACTTAAGAGAATAAAGACAGCCGCAGGGCTCCTGAAAGATTCCCGCGTGGCAGCACTGTAAGTTGGAGCCCTCTGGGCTGGGATGTCTTCTCAATAACTACAGACACAGTGTGAGCTTCCACATGCAAGGTTGCCTCTACCTTGTCCAGGAGTGAGAACTGCTCGGGCCAGGGGAGTAACAAGAGTCCCTGACCCTCCTCAACCCCCTCTCAGCTACTCTATCCCTTGCATACCCCTTGTTCGTGAGCATGTTCCCACACAGTGCAGTGTGACCAAGCTTATTTGTAAAAGTAAATGTCAGCTTAGGCTGTCTTACCTTGTAGAGTATGCCATCCAAGTCTTGCTCAAAAACAGGACGTGTGAGGGGCGAACAAACAGGAACTGCAACCTGTGGACATGAGATTCAAACCCTCTTTCCACAGGTTCAGGGACCAGTCTCCAATTCTGCATGGTAGATGCTTGGGATGTGTGTGTGTTATTGTCAGGACTCAGACCTCAAACCAGAAGCCTCGGAGGGTGGGGTGGTAAAAACAAACATGACGATAACCCAGTCTGGCTTGCTTTGATCCAATCTGGCCCAGACCTCACCGTCATGTCTGTGCAGATGCTGCCATATGTTGGACTGGGATTGCCCCAGCCTGTGTCAGTGGCTAGCCCGGCTGTGACTCCAGAAAGTCTCTGAGTCACAGCCCGGGCTAAGTAGGCCAGATCATGTTAGCACATCTGTTCCCACTGGCCCAGATTGGGTCCATCATGGCTGGCTGTCATTGGCCGCCATGGCTGCCTGTCATGGTGTAGGCAGTGTGCTGGGCCCAACCGCAGGGGCAGGGCTGGTGTGGCCACATGTTTGTGCCCTGGCAACCCAGCTGCCGGCGCATTTGTTGTTCCAACCAAACCAGTCCAGACCATGTCTGTGGTGGCTTCTTGACCTGGGTTGTGACGGCAGTGCACCGCAGTCACGTGGTTTTATCCAGGGTTTTGGGGCAGTGGCAAGCTGCCCTGTGTCAGCGATGTGTCCAGAACCTGTTCAGCTAGCACCTCTGGGCCAGTGGGGCCATTCCCCTCTAGCCATCTATAGGCACCTGGATCCCAGTCCTGTCTACGCACTTCAGCTTCCTAGTTAGCTGGTAACGGGAGGAAGCTGGGTGGAATATTTGTTGCTCCGTCTCTGTGCCTGAAGCCTAAGCTGACACCCAGCCGCACTCAGAATCCTTGCCCTGGATCCTTACTCTGCTTGACTCTAGTCTGCTCTGCTGTGCCTGTATCTTCTGCCTTGGCCCTGCTCTGTCCTGGACCCAGTTCTGCCCTTCTTACACCCTGGTCCCTGCCACACCTGACAGTGTCATACTCTTGGCAACTATGCTAGTCTAACTCTACCTCTGGCAGCCACTGTGTTATTTTATCATCTGTCTCGTGGCAGTCTCTCTTGCTCCTTTCCCCCCCTTCACACTCACTCACTCACTCGAGACCATATTGTTTCTCTCATATATACTTTGGAGAGAGATCCATCTCAAAAGTGAGGAGAGAAACCCCCTTCCAGTTTGAACATTGGGAGTCAGACATCCCTTTCCTCCCTCTAATTATGCACATGCATCTAATGATCTAACAATCTAATTAGTATTGCCCATCTCTACCTACTACATTTATGTCCTTTCACATTCATCTCAGCTACTCTCCTGAGGCTGCTGACTGTGAGGGTGGATTTTCTGTAGATGACTGCCAGGGGATACCTGACCCAGCCCACTCGATAAACATTGACCAGTGGAGAGTTACCAGGTGACTGTGCTTGCCAGTTACTATATTTGGGAGAATTGCTTTGTAGGGACTAGAGCTGAAGATGATGCAAGCTGATGAAGCTCTGTGGAGCTAGCCAGATTTCCATCATTGGAGAATCGAGCTAAAAGCTGACATGATTGGGCTGGAAAAGCTGGAGATTTTACACATGCTTTTATTGGGCACAGTCTTGAAATGAAAATTCATACACAAGTAGATAAGATCAAAGCAGTGATTTTCTCAAGGCTACTTTGGAGTAAATCAAAACCACCTTTGTTTGACTTCAGCGAGGTTCTACACGTGTTACCGAGAGCAGAATTTGGCAACGTCTTACACAGTCATGCAAGCTCCTTTGACAATCTAATAAATATGTCTCACTTCTACCTACTACAGTTCTACTCCACCTAGTAAAAAAAAGCATCTGTCAGTGACCACTGAAGTGAGCCATTCTCCAACACAGTGATCATTAAAATAAGCTGTGTGAGAAAACAGGTAACCAGACTGAACTGAGCTACTCCTGCAAGTGGACCATCAGATGCTAACTGGACTTATTATGTGTACACGTGTGCTTAGACATACAGTAGTTAAAACTTGAACTGGAAGCCTCACAAGGTTTGTAGCTGCACCAGGGCAACCCAGAGAGAGCCTCCGGCTTCAGACTTGTGCTGTGCTTGTCCTGATGGACTAGCCACGTAAGTGTGAGGTCTTAAAGAATCCGAGTCTGCCTAGCAGCTGGCCTGTGTTTATGCCTCTTCCAAGGATCACTTTGTTATATCTCAACAATAGACAATGATTTAAGTAGACATTCTCTGGCAGTTTACTCTTGCTCTGGAGATTCTTGAGATAGTCAACATTAAAATTGCATTGTTATGGTCATAATTGGAACGGAAAAGAAAACCTGAAAAAATGGGAAAACCCGCTGAATAATATTACCCTACCTGAACCAACAATAGCAGTTCAGGTAATAATCAATATCTGTTTATACTTCGGGTTGGGTTTCTTTTTTTTTTTTTTTTTCAGTTTTCAGTATCTGCTGAAGCTTTCAATGGATTGATTCTAACTTTGGGACAGAACAAGTTCAGAGGACTTCCTTACTCGTCCTTTACAAAAAGTATGTTTCTATTTCCAGTTGGCTTGTTATATGATTATTTTGGGTCATCATCCATTGCACTTTTCAGAGAAGAACCCCGAGGAAGCCCAGGAGAAAATAACCTAATTTTGCTGCGTCTGTGCAAGGTATTTGTTTGCAGAGAGCTTGTATTAACACTCGGTGCTGCCTCAGACTAAGCAGACTAATAGACTCTTTCAGCACCTCCACAGCACTGCCTGCTGTGGTAATCATTCACCGGTCATGGCTCTCTGAAAACAGCAGCCCCCAGCTCGCCTTTCAATTACTAGTTTATTATTCTAAGATGTCTGGGGAGCTGAGTGGTGATAGCCACATGCCAATACTGCCATGGGCTTCTTGTGAAGTTCCTCACGGGACACTGAAAACCAAAACAGGGGGCTGAACAGTTCTCTTAGCCTGGTGACTGACAACATCTGACATAGTCTAAAAGCAGCCACCCCAGAAAGGAAAACAAAACATAGCCACTCCAAGTAGAGAATTCCTCCTAAATAGCAACGTAGCTCTCTCAGGTCAGAGTTTCTTTTCCCTACTTGGCTGGGCTTTTGGGTCAAGGTGAAGTTTAACACGTCCTAGACTGAACTCATCTTCACTCCTAAACCATCCTCTTCCTTTTCACTCTCTGTCTCCGCTGATGATGCCACCACCTAGCCCATGGGTGTAGCTACCATGCAGTGAGGCGGCTCGGCTGATCCCAAGCTCTGGACTCTAAGGGAGCCCCTTTCAAGTGAGTTGATGAGCACTAAGTGGGTGGGGGAAGGAGCACGGCCAACACTCTTGCCCTGCTCACTCTGTAATTTTTCTCGCAAAGGGCCTGCTCAGGACCAGACTTGGAATTTGCAGGGCCCAGGCTGGCAAATATAAAATGTGGGGCTCCCATAGCCCCACTCTTCATAGTCCCACCCCTTTAACAACTGGCAGTCTGGTGTTTGCTTACAAAAACAAAGTAGTGGCATGAGTTTTCACACACATGTACGCACACAAGCTCTCACTCTCTTTTTCGTACACATACCCCTCTGGCAGGGGAGATTCAGGGATTGGTGATTTACTGAAAGTGAGGGGAGGGGGCAGGGCCCTGCAGGAAGCAGTCACCCTGGGGGTTGAGAGTCTCGGGTGGGGGAAGGACCAGTGGTGTAGCAAGGCTGCAGTAAGTTCGGGTTCATGTCCCTATTATAAGCCCCGCTGAGGGCAAAGGGGTGGGGTGACAGGGGTCTGTGGGACAGGAGGAAGGGATTACCAATATAGGTGATGCCACCCCAACTTCCAAGGGCATCAACTCCTCCAGAAAGTTTTTTAAGTGGGTGTGGCCAGCACTCCACCTCTGTCCACTCTGGAAACTCTGCCCTGGATGACCTACTGGGGAAGAGTTCTCTCAAGAAAACCTTCTCCTATGGCCACACCAAGCCAACTGGATTGTAGGCTTATATAAGCCTCGAACATGTCCACTGATGCCCCGCACATGCCCAATGGGGAACCTCCTTCTTGTGGGTGTTTGTTGGACCCCTGTTCAGTTTCATAAATAAAGATATGAAAATGAATGAATAAGCAAAAAATTGTCATTTAATTTCATTTGTTTTTGTTAACAAAAAAATTTTAAAAATATTTTTTTAAAAAAACCTGTGCATGCACAAAATGGCCAGGGCCATTCTGAGCATACGTACCCTTTTCCAAAATGGTGCTGGCAGTATCGGCTCCATTTTGGAAAAGGGCAGCCACTCTGTGCATGTGCAGATAGGTTGCCCTTTTCCAAAATGGCAGCTGTAAAGTTTTCTTTAGTTTTGTCTGCAAGGTTTTCCATTTTGGAAAAGGGCATGCATGTGCAGAATGGCCCTGGTGGCCATTTTGTACAACCACTGTGATTTTTTAAAAAAAATTAAATTAAAAATAAAATAAAACCACTGAGCATGTGCAAAATGGCCACCAGATCATTCTGCACATAAGCACCCTTTTTCAAAATGGTGCCTGCAGTGTTGGCACCATTTTTGAAAAGGGTCATGCATATGCAGACTGGCCCTGGTGACCATTTAGGCATGTGCAGTGACTTCTTTTAAAAAAAAAGAAAAAAAGAGAGAAAAAAACAAATTTGGATGTTAAGCCTGACAAATTTACTCAGTCCTTTTTATGTCAAGAGGTTCATTCATGTCAATGTGCTAGGTCATTGTAGCAGAAGTTCCCGCTGTGTATTTAATATAATTCAGGGGCTTCCACCTGAAGAGTGAAATATAAATCTGAGACTCCAGACTAGGGATGGTTTGAAACAACCCTTCCATTTTCATAGACCTGCAAAAATGGAAGAGCTGTTTAAATTTCAGTCAGAATTCTGATCAACATTTTCTATCGGAATCATTGTGAATGGTGATAGAATTTTCAATTAATCCAGAAAAACAGCATTATGTTCCGCATTTTGCCAAATCAATCAAAGTGACCAGATTCCTTTGGAAATGGAATCCGGTCGGAGACAGAATTTCCTGGCATTATATAAATAATAATAATATTATATAATATATATAATATATTATATTATTATTTATATAATGATAATACTCCTGGCATTATATAAATAATAATAGTAGTAACTGAGAATATCAAATTGGGATCATGACCCCATTTGCAGATCCTGCTATACAGTTTGGGAACCTTGATATTTTAAGTTCCTCTGTTTTTTCTTTGGTAGTTTTAATGTTTGCTTAATAACTCTATTAGCAATAGTAATGTAGAGTCAGCGTAGCCTAGTTGGTAAGGAACTGGATATGGATGGAAGAGAACAGGTCCCTTCTTTGACATGAACTCACTGAGAGGCCTTGGGCAAGCCACTATTGCTCAGTCCCCACTCCCATCTGTAAAAAGGGAATAATAATAATCTAGTTTACAGGGTTGATGTGAGGATTTAGTAGGTGAGAATTGTAGAGCACTTTAAATGCTGAAAGCACTATTTAAATAATAATTTTTCTTCTGGGCACCTGGATCATAGTTGGCCTTCTTTTTTCGACATTGAGATAACAGCTCAGAATAGAAATGCCACTTAATTTTGGCATATTATTAGATGTTCTTTGGTAAGGGTGGGGTTTATCAGGTCCCCCCACCCCGTTTCGGCCGATAAGTGGGAGGCTTATTTTTTACCAGGAATTGCACTCTGCATTGGTTTGCTGTGTGGAGGGGCTAACTACTTGTATGCCCTTTGAGAGTTTCCCTGAATGGCCAGAAGTCACCAGTTCAGAAGTTAAAAGTATTATTCAGAGCCTTAGGAAGTAGGGATGGGTGAACAGATCGCGGTTCGGCCGTTCGGTTCGGTTCACCCGTTCAGTTCGGTCGCCGTGTTTGGGTTCGGCCATGTTCGGTTCAGTTCGGGTGTTTGGAAAAAGGCTCTCTATGCGATGAATGATGGCCCCAGACCCAAGACATTGGGTCCTGGGGCTAGAGTGGCAGCTTCTACATATTGGCCACAGCCCTCCCTGCCTGTAATTTGGTCCCAGAACCGTGATGGTGGGTCCTGGGGCTGGAGTGGCTGTTTCTCGGTGCGGTGGAATGACATTGCCTCTGTGTGAGGAATGATGGCCCCAGACCCATGACGGTGGGTCCTGGGGCTAGAGTGGTAGCTTCTAGATATTGGCCAGCCACAGCCCTCCCTGCTAGTAATGTAGGCTCCAGAACCCTGACAGCGGGTCCTTGAGCTGGAGTGGCTGTTGATGCGGTGGAATGACATCGCCTCTGTGCGAAGAATGATGGCCCCAGACCCATGACTTTGCATCCTGTGGCTAGAGTGGCAGCTTCTAGATATTGACCACAGCCCTCCCTGCCTGTAACGTGACCCTAGAACCCCAACAGCGGGTCCTGGGGCTGGAGTGGCTGTTTCTTTTTTTATATATATTTATCTCTACACTACATCTAACTGCTATTAACTATTCTAAAACCCATTGAACTAAATGGAATATCCTAATAATTAACTACAAAGGCCTCGTCCTAAAAACACACCGTATCTCTATCTATCTCTATAACTAAGTTAACTACTATGCATATCTATCTGGTAACTATCTATCTAATAAGTATCTATATATATATACAATATTACATGGGGGAAACACAAAGAACACACGGAGGGGTACAAAACTGAAATGAAAATCAATCTAATAATAATCTTACTTTAAATAAATCCAAAACTTAAAATGGGAAGGGAATCCGGGATGGAATAAGAGGAAGGGGGAAAGGATTCAATGGAGGGGGGAGGAAGGAAGGAAGATTGAACACAGGGAACACAGGGAGGGTTAAAAACAAAAAATAACACCTAAATCTATCTAATATAATCTAAATAAATGATAATATGGAGGTAAATGGGTTGGATGGGTGAAATAGGAGAAGGATGGCAATGGATTAGGAATAGGAAGGAACAAAAACAAAAACTGCTGGGAGAGAGGGAACCTTCTGAAACGTCTGCTGTTCAGGAACAATGACTAGCTCAGAAGGTGTTGGGAAGGGAGGAGGTAATCAGTTTTGTTTCTTGTTGCGGCCGCTTCACTGCAAGCCCCATTGGCTCCATGCGGCCTAACCCGTGGCCAATCGCAGACTGCGAAGCCAGTGATCTGATGCGAAAAGGGATGGTGATTGGGCAGGCTGGCTAGGCTACTACTCCAAGCCTCTCCACCCCTGGTGCCTGGAAGTCTGCTCCTCAGCTGACCCCCCTCCCTGCCACATTTTGCCTTCCAGTGACACGTTTTCATCACCCGAACACTGTTCGGTCATTTCAACGTTTGGAATCTAGTTCGGTTCGATCAGTTCGTGTTCGGATTTGGTCGTCCGAACAGGCCAAGTTGGGTCCGAACTTCCGAACTGCGTTCGCCCAGCCCTATTAAGAAGGGTAAAGCACCAGGACAGGAGGCTCTTCCTACAGAACTTTTCAAAGCTTTTGAGGATTGGTGGGCCCCAGTCTTGGCAAAATTGTTTACATGTATCAATGCAACAGGTAGGCTGCTGGTTGCCTGGACTTCTAGTATTGTGGTTCCTATAGATAAGAAAGGCTTGAGGGCGGATCCGGGGAATTACCATCCTATCAACTTGTTGGACATTTCGTCCAAAGTGTATATGCATTATTTATTGAATAAATTGGAGGACTGGATCACTAGTAATATCATTATGATAGAAGAACAAGTCATGTTCCGTAAGGGCTATAGCACTCTTGACCAGTGCTTTTCTTTCAACCGTTTAATTGAGAAGTATACAAATGGCTCTAAGAAATATTTGTTCGTTGTCTTTATTGATTTAACATTGGCTTTTGACTGCATCAACAGGAGTAAGTTGTGGGACAAGCTACAGGCCACAAATATAGATAAGAGATGTTGGGTCTAATAAAGGCCCTGTATACTAATACTCAGGTAAAACTGAGGATAGGACCGCTTGGACAACTGACCAATGATATCCCAGTCACTATGGGAGTTAGGCAAGGCTGTTTGCTTGCCCCCACACTCTTTAATTTCTATGTAAATAATATACTTTAAGTCCTGGATAAACCATGCCATTTTACTCCGGCAGTTGAGTGTATCACAGGCCTCATGTGTGCCGATGATATGGCCTAATTTTCTTATACACAGGTTGGTTTACGCTGAGTCTTGGAGGCTTTGGGTACCATTTGCAAGCAGGAAGAGCTGTATATTAACTATACGAAGATGAAAGTAGTGGTTTTTGGCAAGCGTCATCCTAGACATGTTTGGCAGCTGGATGGAATACAGATTGAGCAAGTAAAATCCTTTACATATATGGGCATCCATTTTGCTGAAAGTGGTGCCTGGAGAGCTCATCTGAAATCTGCTAAATTGAAAGCTTAAAGTTCAGGGCAGGCCTGGTCTTGTGTATGACCAGGAATAGGGCTGGGAATATGGTGAATTCGGCCCTCAAGGTTTTCCTAGCTAGGGTTACAGCTCAGGTAAGTTATGGGGCCTCGATAACACTATTGAATGTGTTGGAGATACCTCAAAATAAATTTTTGCGGTGGTTGTTTGTTTATTTATTTTATTTATTTCTTGGCATTTCTATGCTGCCCCTTCATGCCCACGGCATCTCGGGGTGGCTAACAATACAATAAAACAATAAAATACATTAAAAACTGACATCAATTTTAAAATAATTTAAACCCCCCCAACCCTAACCCTACCCTCCAATTCCCCCAAATTCCCCACCCCATCAATCTCCTCCATTTACCCCTCCCTCCCCCCTCCCCTCCAAAGGCCTGGGCAAACAGCCAAGTCTTGCATGCCTGCCGAAAGGTGAGCAGACCTGGGCCCAGGCGGGCTTCCTTCGGAAGGGAGTTCCACAACCGTGGCCTGACCGCTGAGAACGCCCTCTCCATGGTGGCCCCCCGCCTTACACGGGGGACCTCCAGATAGGCGCCCCCAGTGGATTAGAGGGTCCATCCTGAGTCACAGAAGGCAAGGTGGTCCCCGAGATAAGAGGGGCCCAGACCGTTGTTGGGGGTCCCCCCTTCCACCCCAGCATCCAGTATTAGAGCTGAGGTAGAGGTGCTTCCTGTCAGATTCCACATCAGTTGTGCTATTTGCTCACTCTACCATAAACTTTACTGGGGCTCAGACTTGAATTTGGTGAAAAGATGTTTAATTGAACAAGGTGATAGGCATAGCTCTTGGAGGTCGTTTTGCGATCATTTTTTGGTTTCATTGAATGTTGGCTCTTTGCTTCTCTCCACTCCATCCAAAGAAAGATTCTGCAGTAAAGTGAAGGAGTGCCTTGATGCCTGGTATAGGTATGGGGTTATGTTAGACACTGGCTCCTCGAGATTTTCTCCTTTCCTTGGTCTTTATAAGCAGTCTCACCTTCTTGAGTGCTCTTTGATTGATATTCCATCTTCTGCCATGAGAAGCTTTAACAGCAGTCAGATTCCAAACCTTTGATTCAGAATTTTTGACAGGTTGATATAATAAGGTCCCTGGGAAAGATTGTTTTTGTATTTGCAATACTGGGGAGGTTGAGGATTTGTATCACTATATGCTTTATTGTCCTATTTATGCAGCCTCACATTCATTTTACATTTCAAACTTGTTACACGGGGTTGCAGATCTTAGCGATGTGGCCAAAATTACCCTTTTACTAGCTAATGAGAACAAATACGTTACCTTTCGGGTTGCCAGATTTCTTTTGGTTGTAAAGAAACTTAGAGTCAATTATAATGGTGGGGTTCGTTCAGTATGTTAATACTTTGTTGTTGTAATATGTATATATATGTATGTGAATTGTAACAACCTTGTTGGTTGACACAATAAAGTTTGATTTGATTTTTGATCATCTACACTGTTAACTCCAAATGAACCTCCAGGATGTCTCCTCCTCCAGCTGGCTTAAGAAAATCGAAGGTTGGCATTTACACATAGATGCTCAAATATTGCTGGTTGGTTTTAGATGGCCAGCACGCATAGGATGCAGTCAGACAAGCTGCATGGGCCCAATCCTTGCGCAGCCCTGGAGTGGGCAACTGGCCCTGCCACACTGTGGGGCCCTGCCCAGCCTCCTCCCCCTGGCCCAGCTGTGAAGTGAATGGATCTACAGAGGTGATCATCAGGGAACCGAATCAACTCTAAGAGCCCGTCGTTCACGGCCCCGCAACCTTGCTTCAAGTGTGGTGGGGCAAGGCTACTCCATGATGTGTCCTTGGGCCACAAGGCAAGGCAAGCATCTGGCATGCCCTGGGCACACGAGTCACTGCATCGTGTGGCTGATTTGCCCAAGGGAGGTAGCATGGTACCTTCCCCAGCCTGTCTTGTGTGACTGCACCCATAATCTTTTCCTTTGTCTTGGAGGAAGGAGCCACCAACAAAGTGTGGTCTGAAAACTTGCATATTCTCACCAACTGAAGTTGGTCTAATAAAATATATCATCTGAACTACTTAAACATTAACAAATCATCAATAGTCAATGTCATCTCTCACATTTGGGACTAACATGGCAACTATACACCCTTTCTAGGAGCCCAACAATAACTACTTATTACTAGTTAAGACAAACAATAACTACTATACTTATTTCGATTGCACTACCAGTTGCACACAGCACTGTACAGATACACATAACATCAAGTACAGTCCCTGCTCCCAGGAGCTTGCAATCTAGTTAAGACATGGACAGTTAAAAATGAGGGGTATTATATGAATTATGGACTGCAGGATGCAGTTTATTCAGTAATTAATTTATTCCAACTTAAGATATTTTAGTTAGGGATGTGCAAACCCTGAGGGGTTTGGGCCCCCAAACCCATTCGGGGACTTCAGCCCAAACCTGTTAGGGGGGACTGAACCCGTTCGGGTGCTGGGCAGGGGATGAGGGACCCATTTTCCCCTCCCCCCTACAGGCTGCGTGGGTGGAAGGGGTGCCGGGGCTCACCTCCCCCCCCACATGCAGCCTCAATTTTTTTTATTTACCCTGTCGCCCCCCCCCCCCCGGGATCGCCCAACCTGTTGGTGCTGGGACTCCATCCCTGGGTTTGGCAGTGGTGGCGGCAGCGGGTCCCGTGGCACTCCAGAGTGCTTCAGGCCTAGGCTTGAAGCGCTCCGGAGCACTGCGGGACCCGCTGCCACCGCTGGACCCAGGGCCAGAGCCCTGGCACCAACAAGTAGGATGATCCCTGGGGCGGGGTGAGGGGGTTAAAAAATTTTTTTACCCAAGGGCTGTGCAGGGTGGGGTGGGAGGTGAGCCCCGGCACCCCTTCCACCCATGCAGCCTGTAGGGGGGAGTGGGGAGGGAAAAATGCCCCCCCCATCCCCCGCCTGCCACCTGAACAAGTTCAGAACCCGAACTTTGTTCGGCCGGTTTGGGCGGGGGACAGTTTGGATTCGGGGGGGTTCGCGAATGGCCTGAACACCCCAAGTTTGGGCCGAACCCTGAACCGGGTTTGCCCATCCCTATCTACTGGGCTATGAAATGTATATAGCCAGTCACTCTCTAGACTGTTGTATATAAAAACAGACTACAGAGTAAATTAGATGACAAATTTATCATTTTCTTTAAATCCCCTTTGGGGTGCATTCTCCCCTCGTCCATGGCAACTGGTAGTTTGTTTAAGCTCTAGTCTGCATTAGGGGTGAACAGAGTTCCCAGTCCCAGGAGCCCTGTACCAAAACCCTTCTTGTGGCCGAGAGCCACAAGACGCACACTTCTCATGCTTCATCATTGGCTGGTGTTCTGAGAGCCTGGCTGCTGAGATTCTGAGGAGCAGCTGTGATTCAGCTGCTGAGATTTGGGTGCAATGAAATAAGACATAGGCCCATTACGGGAACATAGGACCCCAGCCCAGCCCTGGCAAAGAGCCACATTTGGATTGCCTTAAAAGCTGCATTTGGCTCCCAATCCACAGTTTGCCCACTCCTGGTCTTCACGGTGGAGAAGGTTGGCAGCAACTTTCTTGTGGTCCGGTTGTCAAGTCCTTACTTGGCCACCATAGGAACTACAAGTAATAAACACATGTGGAAAAATTCAACTTCGTGTGTAGTAGTGGTGGGACCCCGGGACCATTACCGGTTACCGGTTCTACGAAAACGGGATTCCCGGATTAAATCCGGTATACCGGTCCCGGTTTTATTTCATTGGTTTCAATGGGGCGCTGTGTCCCCATTGAAACCAATGAAATATTAATTCCCTCCCCCTCCCAGGCTGCGCGGGTGGAAGGGGGGACACCCCCCACCCACCCTGCCCAGCCTGGCTTTTTGTTTTAAAAAAGAGTAAGAGTGACCCAGAGGCGAGGCGAGGCGAGCCCACCCCCCAGCACCAGCGGCCGCGGCGTCCCCGCAGCCGCCGGTAAGTATGACCCGATCCCTGGGGGGGGTGTTTAACACCCCCACCCCCCCCAGGGATCACCCCTACTCAAGGTCAGTGCGCCGCTTCGCTTACCTTTGGGAGCTCCGGCGGCGGCGGGCGGTCCGGCGGCCTCAGCGCCGGCTGTGGCTGCCGGCGTCAGGACGCTCTAGGCCTTCCGGGGAACTTCCGGGTTTCACCGGAAGGCCTAGAGCGTCCTGACGCCGGCAGCCACAGCCGGCGCTGAGGCCGCCGGACCGCCCGCCGCCGCCGGAGCTCCCAAAGGTAAGCGCACTGAACGTTAGTAGGGGTGATCCCTGGGGGGGGGGGGGTGTTAAACCCCCCCCCCCCCCCAGGGATCGGGTCATACTTACCGGCGGCTGCGGGGACGCCGCGGCCGCTGGTGCTGGGGGGTGGGCTCGCCTCGCCTCGCCTCTGGGTCACTCTTACTCTTTTTTAAAACAAAAAGCCAGGCTGGGCAGGGTGGGTGGGGGGTGTCCCCCCTTCCACCCGCGCAGCCTGGACTCGGGGAGGTTTTTTTTGAAAAAAACATTTTTGCTGGGGCAGTTTTTTTTACATTGCAGCCATTTTTAAATGGCTGCAATGCAAGAAAAATCCGGTACCCCTGAATCCGGTACCCGGTCCGGATTACCGGGTCGAATCCGATAATGCCGGTACGCCCGATACCGGCATTATCGGATACCGGATTCTACCGGTTTCCCACCCCTACTAGTGTAGTGTCTGAGGGATCCAGTCCATGATCCTAGCCAGGATGTGCGAGTGCCTTTTGTTAGTGGCAGAGCCAGACTAGTCCATTCCAGGTTTTGCATAGGAGTAGTAGACAGGTGCCAGCGCACTTTGCTACATGCACCGTTTGCCTCTGCAAGAAAATTTGAGGCAAATGCTGTGCGACTTTTGTCACTTGGGAAAACAAAGCGTGCACCATTTGCATCTGTGAGAAAATCTGAGAGGCAAATGCTGTGTGGCGTTTTGTCTGTGGGGAATATGGGCTAGCAAGGGGAAACAGGACCAAAGAAGGGGGCACACGACACAAGGACACAAACCCCACTCACAGACGCACACTATTAAGGTTAAAGGAGCCCTCAGTACTGTGTATCGCTGTGTGGTCAATTGTATGCTACAAGGCAACTGACCCAGCCACCATTCATCAATGGACCTACCGGAGATGTCACTCCTTGGATTATAGTGATCCTCCAAATGCACAGGGCCCAGGAGGGGGTAGGGACCTCAGGCCTTGGAAACCCCAGAGGGGGGCAGGGAGGGATTAGGGCAACCACACACAGGAAGGCAAGGAAGGTCAAAAATAAGGAAGACAGAAGCACACATCACTCACACACAATCACTCCCCACACACAGCACTCTTCACACAGGAACAGGAACAGGGAAAGGGAAAGGAAGGGAAGGGAGTCTAGTAAGCCACAGTTTCTCCAAATACCAACGCACGGGCCAGATCACAGGAACCCAGAAGCTCTGATCACCAGCAAAGGAGAAAAGCCTAATGGCCCTCCTTTTATGTGTCTTGCTTCAGACCCCGCCCTCGCCACAGCTGCCTCTCATCATGTAATCGCTGGCCCAGCAGACTGCAAGCAGGGGAAGCCTCTACAGACACAGGTACTAGGGGGTGGAGAGTGCGACCTCCTGGGTACCTTGAGTCACCCCCTGCTCCCTCCTCCACGGTCTCTGAGGGCCCTGCCCCCTCCATATCCTGACATTGTCAAATGAGAAAACAAAGCCGCATGGCTTTGACACCAATCATGCAGAGGATGAAGAGCTGAAAAAAACCTGCCCTGCCCTCCCCTCCCCACTTGGAAGAGGGTACTCTGGAAAGATTTAATTTCTACCTGCAACACACTGAAAAGCAACCTGTGCCACCAAATTCACTCTGACACCCAGCTTTAACAGCAGTTTCACAAGCTCTCAATCAACAGATCAGAGCATCTTAAAATGATGCAAACCCAATCCATTGTTTATGTCAATTTATCTACTCAGAGGTGGTGAGATTCAACCTGCTAATATAAATTTACTTGAAATCTGTTTCTTTTAGGAACACAAATACTAGCCATTTTTCAGACAAACTGAAGTCACTGTAGCCGAGGTGTATTTGGGATCCAGGCTCCTATGTGGCTTAAACAATCCATTGGCTGCAAAGGTTTTGTAACTGGAAAAGGAACAACTTGGTTCATGGCTGGAGTTAAGTGGGTGAATTCTAGGTTTGGAGGGTTCTGGCATGGCGGTTGGGTGTACGGTTAGAGGTCAAGATATCTAAGAATGCTCAATGCAGCAGTAGATTAGTGACTACCTGTAGGGGATCTGAGGTTTGGCTTGAGCATTAAATAATTGCTGGGATCCTTCCGGAGGTCAGAGATGTGGGGTCTTCTGCACATAGTTATGTGTTGGCATCTAATCTATCATGATGAGAATAATAATTTTATCTGGTCAGCCTCAGTGAGACAAAACTAGGGTTGCCAGATATGCAAATTTTAGAGGACACTTATGAAAAATACAGGTTGCAGGACTGCATTGGGGCCAGTGCAGCCCTTCAGCCTGTATTTTTAATAAGTGTCCTCCCATTACTAAAATTCTGTCAGTTCTGGCCCACTGGGATGTTCCTTAGGGACTAGTTTGGATTCAAATGGTTCTAGTGCCTGTTAACCTCTTTCCTTTGTCAGTTCTTGCCACCGCTAATAGCCAACGAGTCATGGATGTGAACACTCCTGGAACTCAGAGTTCAGCACATTTCAAATAATTTACATCTCTCAGCACGAAGACGCTCCGTCTCTCCCTCCCCCTAAGGCCTATCATTCAGTAGCAGAAAAGAGATATAATGGAAGTAATAGAATTAGCTAATATGCGGTGTTTCCCCAGCTAAAATAGACGATTTAATTTCTTGCATGAACCTGATACACTTTGAGACGATAATTACATAGATGTGATCCTACTTTCTTACTCAGTGGAATCCTTGGTGGTTTTGCCTGAGTAAAGTCTGCAGGATCAGGCCTATAGTTTGGTGTACAACTAGGGAATGAGGTATTTAATACATGATGATTTTATATCAAACTTAATTTAACTGAACCCTGCCTGAACATTCATTTAGACTAGAGCTTTTACAGAAAAGGGAGAGATTATTTTGACTTTAATTCACAAGCATCACAGTTGTTCATCCATGACGTGCTGTCTTTCCCCACAGTTAGTGCAGTAATTTCCTGGCTGTGGCTGCAGTACATCCCATCTATACATTTCTTTTTGGCTGCATAGTGAGACCAGGGATGGATCCTGAATAGTGCAGGCTGTGTGATGTCACCAGGGCCCCATGTGTTGGGAGACCCTGCAGGGGTCACAAAATGCATGGAATCACTTGAAATGACAACATGAATGGCATAAGGACTGGTGTAAAGTAAGGGCCTGCAACTTCCAATTTAGGGAGCCCCTGTATGGATGATTCAGGAGAGAAACCAACACATGGGGCCCATGAGTAAGGTAGAAATAGCAACGTATGTGTAGCATACAGGTCCACAGGGGAGGAGCCTGGCCCTTGAAGAGATGTTATGTCTAACTGGACATCAAAAATGAATGACAATAACGTTTCCCTTTTTTCTAATGGATGAGTCCTCCTACGTGCGCAGAAGTGCACACATCTTCACAGGGATTGCATTGTGCCACGTGGATCCCATGCGGGACCTGTGCGGATTCCATGCTTAGGATAGTGGCCAGTGTGTGTTGGTCACCCATTCCTGTTAGAAGGGGGCCCACATCAGCATGTTGCACAGAGCCCTAGCTTCCTTGGATCCAGCACTATGTGAGAAACACATTGACACATACCTTACACTTCAAGAATCAGTAGATCTTGTAAACAGACTAGTACATGGGTCTTAAGCCCAGTGAAGTCTGTAAATGGACCCTTGCTAATTTCGGAGGGTTGGATGAAGGGACGTTAGAGCCTTCAGACGATTTTGAACCTTTGGCCCTGATTATGCCTAGAGCATCCATGCTGGCTCACAAAGCCTCTGTTGTAAGGGACCCTAGTCTATGAAGGGCTTACAGCAACTCAGGTGGGACCCCCCAACATATAATGGAACCCATGGAAAAACTAAAAATAACAGCATATGTGTAACAGGATCCACAGGGCCTGCCATGTAGGGAGTCGTGGCCCTTTAATGGGATGTTACTAGGGGGTGGCTATAATAGGGAAAGGTGGTGCAGCTGCACTGGGGCCCACAAGTCTGGGGCAGGGTTCCCCCACCCACATTCCATTTTCTGCACCAAGGCCCATTTCAACCTGGTTATGGAGCTGGGTTGTTAAGTTTAAATGAACATCAAAAATGAATTCCAGTAAGATTTTCTATTTTCTAATTGGTGAGCCAGTGTGTGTCTGACAAACATTACTATATTAGTAGAGTGGGCCACTCCACCATTTCACATAAGGCCTCACTGCCCTGGATCCAGCACTGATTGCTTTCTAAACTTTATTCCCCCCACCCCCCGCACTCCCTTCTGTCAGAGAGTGCAGTGCACAACAAGCATGCACATCAGTGGGAAGCAGAGAGAACTACACATGGCTTACTCTTTCAAACTCAGTCTTGTCCTCTTCCAGACACTTGTGCTTGAGATGATAATCGTGAGTAAAAAAAAAAATATCCATGGCTATCATGCTCTTGACCTCAACAGCATTCTGCTCAGGGAAGTACTTGTCCCACTGCATTTATTTCGAGGGACCTAAAGAAGCCCATTCAACATCTCCCGACTGTTGCATTCAACCAAGGTTCATTATGCCACTTGCATCGTCAGCATATTCTTTAAAAAGAGAGAATCCGCCCCTCATAACATGCATATTGCATTGGGTATTTTCGGCAGCGTGCACCCGTAATGAGCAAGAGCCTGGCTTGGCAATTTTAATTCCTCCCTCCCCTGCTGTCTAGTTTGGGGCTGCTTGTTATGCAGCTAGCATTCACTCAACATAATGGTTGCTACCTGCCAATGTGCTTTGAGGGATATTGTTAGCATTAAATTTGCCATTTACATTTTCATGTTTGACATAATTGAGGAATGAATGCTCTTATGAAAATTAAACTTGTGGTCCTCCTGGGCTCCTGTAACCCTGTTAAAATGTAATGCGATTCTTGATGCGTCTTCTTTAGGTTTTTATTAAATAGAATATCAGTATGACTAATTCCCCTGGCCTAAATGTAGCCTGGGAAGGAACATTATTGATAGGGCTGAGTACAAATGGCCCTCTATACTCAGCCTCTAATGGCCTAATAATGCATTATACTTGAATCAGAAATACTTTGAGTTGTAGTGCTTATTGCCATTATTGAAAACACCTGGATGCTCCATTCATCAAGGTTACATCAAAATGGGCCCATTTGTTTATTAGTCTGTCAGTAAACATCTTTATTTAGTTTTGTGTTCTGCCACTTTGGGTTGCATTTGGAGGAAGGATAAGACTGTAACAGTGCATCTTTTTGTGGTTTCCCATGATTAGTTTTCTTTGGAAGAAGAAAGATAATGAAAAGTTTAGGGTGGCTTCATAAAGAAAACATTTTTCTTGAGCAATGCAGCTCCTTTTCTTTTAGAAGACAAGGAGGGGAAAACATTGAATCTATAACTCAGGTCTATTAGATCTGGGTTACAGGTCTAATATTAGGGCTACATCTAAAATTAGATTTATAACCCACTATGCTGTGAATGGCAGAGGTACAGAGTGCGTGTTACCAGATATGACCACTAGCTACTGGTTTCAGTTTGGGATCTGAAAAATCATGGGTGTAGACAACAAGCAGCTACTGCTATCACACAGCTGCTGTTATGTGTAGAGATGCGCACTGCCCTGCTACTGTTTTTTTTGTTATCCAGGGATGGTAGAGACATGGATTTTCATGAAAGGCCAGTCGAGTTCATGTGCCTCTCCATGGGCTTCTTTAGACAGAACGGTGATCAGGTGCTTAAGACGTTTACCACATGGCTGCGCATTTTGTCTAAGCACTGTCACTGTTTTTGGCCACAGGTTTGCCCCCCGTTAGCCTCCCATTAACTCCTCATTGGTTGCACAGATGTACTGGGTGCAGGAGTTGAGTATTTCCCCTCTCCCTGTGGCTAATGTTGTGTCTAAAGAAATTGGATGGTGTGTTCACAGCCATTTCCCGTCTGCCCTGAGTCCTCCACTCTGCACCCCTGAAAAATAGCCTTTTTCATGCTGCACACTGTCCATGTGCTCTTACATAGCAACTGGGGGGGTGGGGGAGGAGCAGTGAAGAATCAGCTGTTTAGCTGCAGTGTGGAGCAGAGGATCAGGCAGACACAACTACTCTCCCGCATGGACGACAACTCCCATAATTCCACGGGAGTGCTTCTGCCAGGAGAGCTTCCAGTGCAAGTGGCAGGCAGGACCCCGATTAACCCCTGGACATGGCAAACAATGACAGGAGTTTATTGGGGGCAAATGTGAGTCAGGGAATGGTGTCAACGCACATTCCACCACCCTTTGCTGTTGTGTCTAAAGGCACCCCATGGCTCCATGGTGTTTCTGGTGAGTCAGGGTGGCAGGGTGGAAGAAAAAAACAGGCTGGGGAAGTGACTGACTGGGAGATGGGATTAGGAGGGTGCTTTCGCAGTTGGATTGTATTTGGAGTGAAGCTTTGCCTGAACAGGAGTGTCTATTCTAAGGCTGCCAGCCTGAAGCCAACTTCTCTCTCTGGCAGCCTGGTGCGTTGCACCAAGTGATATCATCCAGGAAAGTTGGTAGGAGGAGAATGATTACAAACACGCAGTGGCATAAACACCTGTACGTGCAGCTTTGTGCTGCTCCCAGGATGGCATTATCTATTTCAACGTGGGATGTTGGACTTACACGAGTTTATCATTGTCTGACTTCTCTGGTGGAGATGAAGAATGTGGATTACAGCAGTGCTGACTCCATGACATGCAGGATGCAGTCTTAAAAACACTTGGGAGTCGCTTCAATGGCATATTGCATTTATGATCGCTGCTTCACAGTAGTTCCCTTTACTACATCAAAGAAGTGGTTAGGTTGGATTTTGCACAACACTCAGGATGTGGCCACTACCCATTCTAAAAGAATGTTGTATGAATATGTCCATATCTTTCAGTACAGGACATTGAACTAGCGTTTAGTTTTCTTTAAAAAGAAAACCAACAAGTTCTCCGTACACTTTATTCTTGAACTTTGTGACTTAGTTGCAGCTTTCACATCCGCATGAAGTCTGATTCATACTGACAGAGAAGAGGTAAACAGCTGTAGGCTATTTCTTTCTGGACTGGCACATGAGTATCTTTTCTTCCAGAAAGCAAATAATCACAAGGAATGTGGCATCTCACGGCTGAACTCTCCCAGCTGGAAAAGAGCTCTCACTGTTGCTATTGGTTTAGTGTTGCAGTGTTGGGTGTTAACAAAACGAGATGGTAGCCCACACCAGGTGGGTGTCTACCTGCCCATTTATTAGGTGTTTACCTCCACTGACTACATGGCCAACAACCTCCGTGCACGTTGGGTTCCAAGCATGCAGAGCCCACTGTGCGGGAGAATGAGGCTAATGTGTCCCCACATATCCGTGTCCCGTCAATTGGGTTGTGTGCAGCTTCCACGCGTACAGGTCCGCCAGCAGGTCTCCCTGCTCGTCATGGTTGGCAATACATGACCGCCGATGCTTAATATTTCCCAGCTGCTGCATTTGCAGAAATGACTTGCAGAGGATTACCATTGCCGGGACCAAGGCTCAAACCAACAGCCAGGCAACAACCAGCATCACTACCACCACCATCACACAATTGCAGTTGCTCTCCACCTTCCGATCTGCCCACCAATGCTGCATTCCCTGGACCACGGAAAAGACCAAGGCCTTCTGGCTCTTGGAGGGGAACAGAAGGTCCAATATGCCCTGGTGAAGTGCTATAGGATGGTGTTCCAGGAGAGCTTTGTCCAAGTGGTTCAGTTAGGGCTACACCTGGAACATGAACCAGTGCCAGCAGTGGACTAAGGACTTGAGGCACAGGTACAAGGAGATCTGGGACAACAACTTTGCCTCCGGCTACGAGAGACAAACATCGCCATATTATGAGCTCCTTGCCTGGTTTCCTCTGTGTGGTTAGAGTCATTGTTGCATCCCACCTATATGGCTGCACCTTTGCAAGGGGCCAGAAATGGGTGGATAGAGCTCCCCCACTGCCTGCTCCCATTG
This sequence comes from Sphenodon punctatus, assembly GCA_003113815.1. Classification (NCBI taxonomy): domain Eukaryota; kingdom Metazoa; phylum Chordata; class Lepidosauria; order Sphenodontia; family Sphenodontidae; genus Sphenodon; species Sphenodon punctatus. The sequence goes on along the minus strand of QEPC01014266.1, from coordinate 1,680,985 downwards.
CAACCACTCTTGCTGTTACCATAGAAGTCGCAACTGCCAGCAGACATGCCTCCATGACCATCCCCACCCCGGAGCCAGCACAGGTCAACGTGGATACGGACATGGTGGAGGACCCAGATGCCACCTTCGTAGAGGAAGTGGTGGAGGCAGAAGAGAACGGTAAGTTCTTGGTTGCTGCCCCTGTGTTATGGACAGGTAGCGGGCCCAACTCTGGTGGCAGTTTGAGCAGTCGGACAGCGTGATCGAGTAGGCGAGCAAGGAAGTGAGTGAGATGTGGGCACAGATGCAAAACTGGCTGTCTCAGTCCTTTCAGCTCCAGAACACCCTGCTCAAGCATTTTATAACCCCCATCGGCTGTTCATACCTCCCTATGTGGAGCCTGCCTGCCCTGGTTCCCCCCACACTCCACGCCTCAGGGAAAGTACCCAAGCCCTCTCATGCCAGGGAATGCTCCCCACCCACTCCAATCAGCTCCCCACCCACTCCATACAACCATTCCCACATGCCACCCGCGAACACTCCCCCACAGCCAGCTCTGCAGAAGGAGAATCAGGAAAAGGTTTCCCCTCTGCCAGTCCCACAACCCAAGAGAGTTAAACAAGCTGCCCTTAAAAGGAGCAGGCAGAAGAAGAAATAGTTTTACTCTTTTTTTTAAAAAAAAAGATAAAGTTCTTTAATTTTTCAAAATCAATGCTTTCTGTGCTTCTTCTGGGAAAGGAGGAATGTTTGTGGGGGGCATGGAGAATGGTTGTATGGCATGGCGATAAGCTGCTTTAGGGGCTGGGGGCTGGAAAGGAAGGGAAAGGGGACTAGCTGCACCAAAAATGGGTGGTGTGTGTGTGTGGGGAGGGGGGGGGGCTGCTTGCCTTGCACTTGCACTTGTGGGTGGGGAGGCACATAGTAGCCCAGCGGGGAAAAGCACCGGTACAAAGGTAACTACTACCATGGGAAAGCCACAGGCAAAGGTTGGAAGCTGCTGGCCAGTAACTGGGCTGCATGTTTGTGCCTCTGCACTTCCTATTGCCGTTTCCAGACCTGGGGAAGAATGCCTGCCTGTGTATTAGGTATGGCATGCTAAACCTGTGAGTGAGGGCTGAGTGGGGCTGCCCAAATGCACAATAAATACATTCAGGAGGCTACCCATTTATTAGGCTCGACACACTCAACATGGGAGTGAGACCGAACTCAGACTCCATCGGGTTATGGTCTCATTTGTTAACACCCATTGAAAGCTTGTGAGTCCCACCACCTTCCCTCGAACAGGCTAGAAACAGGACTGGGTAGGCCATGCCTTGGTGTTTAGGGTGGTTAAGAACTTTGTTTAGCAATGTACCTGGAGACAAGACTACCCCTGTCCGGTGCTGACACACACACATTCACTGCAAATACCATAGTTGTCAAATTTGCCTGCTTGGATTCAGGTCCGCCAAAGTGGGTACAAAATACTATTCATGCCTGCTTCAGATATTTACTTCGGGTTTTCTGGTTGCTTTCTCCATTTCCCCCCTAGTCATTTTGTTTTTGATTATTTGCTTGTTTGAAGTTGGGGCCTTATAAGAAATGGTGGTGTGGGCCCTTTCATAACATAACACATAACATAACAACATATAACATAACATAACAGATGTACACTGATTCACCTCTTAGAAAAAGGAAAATATTGCCTTAAATGTTGGTGTTCGGTTCAACATAATATTCCCTTTGGGAGCCAGAGCTCCAGATGGGCCTGTATGTTATATATGTGTTGGTATTTTTAGTATACTCATGTGGGAGCACATTTACTGTATTGCCATGGGCCCTACATAAGCTGGGGCCCAGCTCTCTCAATTAAGGGCTCTGTGGGCCTGTATTTCATGTCTGTCACAAGTTGTAATTTCAAGTTCATGGGGCCCCTGAATCTCCCTCCACTTCCAGAAAACAGGACCCTGTACAGTTAGACAGTCTGCACTTGCCTGGATCTGTCCCTGCATCATTGCTAAGTGTTTTGAAACCCTTACACAAAAGTGTCTTTAGAAATGCAAAATATCATACGCTTATTAGCATTTTACTATTTTAAAAACAAATGGAAAGAGATACTTCAAATAACTTTTAGTAGAAGTTCCCAGACTCTGAGCGATGACCTCCATTGGAAGTTAGGGATGAGCGAACGCAGTTCGGAAGTTCGGAGTTCGGACCGAACTCGGTCTGTTCGGTTGACCGAACCAAACTTCCGAACCGAACTCAAATTTCAAACCAAACTGAACCGAATTTCCAAACTCTGTTCTGTTCACCCATCCCTAGTGGCAACACACACCAAAAAACCTGGTTTTGAATGGCCGAACTTAGTTCGGAATTCGACCGAACTTGGTCTGTTCGGTCGACTGAACCGAACTCGAATTTCGAACCGAACCGAATTCCCGAACTCGAATTTCAAACCGAACCGAACCAAATTTCCGAACTCCATTCTGTTCGCCCATCCCTAGTGGGAGTCGTGCCATTTGCAGGGGGAGGGGTCTTAAACCAATTTTGAATACTTCATGTGTCTTTGTTGCCATCTGGGGTCAAAAGTTTATAATTAAGTCTCAAAATGGAGGCACACAGACAAAATTTGGGGAAGGAAATGAATACAAACCACAATTCAGTTCCCTTTTCATTTTCAGAAAGGAATACCCATTTTGGATATTTTGTCTTTTCAGTTAAACGGTTTTACTAATTTAATTGAAATGCTGAAGGGACTGAAATTACTACAATGAATTAAATGGATATGTGAATATTTCCACTTTGATATTAGGTGGGATATCTGAAAATGGGAATAATATTTGTGAATGTGAAAAACCCCTATTTCAGCTCTAAATTACTTTCAAAGGAAGTTGTGTTAAGATTTACAGTCAGTACCACTAGGTGGTGCTAATACACAGATCATGCACCATTGGAGATGGAAGTGCAATGATTCCCCCATGAGAAAAACTTCAATGTGAAAAGTGGATGGCTTTGCTCAAAAGGCAATGAACAGTCCACAAGTCATGGAATGGAAGAAGATACCTTTAGATGAGCTTTTCCAGAGAAATATTGCATTATTTGATCAGACCGTGATAGCTCTGAGTTTTGGCATATAGTGAACGTTTCTCTATCCCAGCATAACTGGGCTCCCCCCTGCTGCATCCCACAAAATGAATGGGAACAGTATTATGGGTCTTAATTTGCAAGTGTGGTATCTGATTTGGACAATTCTTGTTTGGTGTCTGATCTGCCTGATTGGCCACCAGTAACAACAGTAAAAGTTGAAGAACCAACTCCCCAATTAAACTCTGGGAAAGTCTTGGGTGAAGATTCAGAGCCCCCTGACCTACTAAAGTTTCATTCAGATTGGTGGGTTCCTCTTTTGGCGGTGCCGTTTACTCATATTGATAGATCAGGTCAATTCCCGAAGGGCTGGAATGTAGCTATCGTAGTCCCTATATACAAGCAGGGTCTTCGAACCCTTCAAAGTAATTATAGGCCCATCAGTCTTCTAAATATAATAGGGAAGCTATATGCCAAACATCTGCTAAGAAAGATGGAGGCTTGGCTAGAGGAGGCAAAAATTCTTCATGAGGAACAGGCAGCTTTCAGGAAGCACTGATCCACAGTGGATCAATGCTTTGTTCTGGCCCACCTAATTGATAAATATATGACCCCAAAATGGGAAGCTCTATGTGGCTTTCATTGACTTGCGGTCTGCCTTTGACCTTATTCCCCGAGAGAGACAGGGGCTTCTTTACACAAGTGTCACCCACTCGCGCCTGTAATCATGTGGCATGTAAAAGTGCTGCGGGCTGCGTTTAGACGCGCTGTGGATGCGCTGTATTTCCAGTCGCGCATTCTGTATTTCCAGTCGTGCTTTATTTCTGGTCACAAAATCAAGGTATTTAATTTGCACTCTTAAAGAATGCGCGACTGGAAATACGATGCATCCACGGCACGTCTAGGCGCATCTAAACATTGCCTGTGGCACTTTTACATGCCACATGATTACAGACGCAAGCAGGTGGTGCTCGTGTAAAAGCAGCCGCTGGCACAAACTAACAACCACTAGTATTGATAGGTACTTCCTTTTTCTTATGCACTCACTTTATAGAGATACAGTTTTGCGAATCAGATTGGATTTTAGGGATGATCTATCAGATCAGGTTATTTATTTATTTATTTTTTAAATTTATTTTATTCCTTCGATTTCTTAGCTGCCCCCTCCTGCTATAGCAGCCCGAGGCGGCCTACAATATATTAAAACAATATATATAAAAAAATGTATAAAACATTAATAACATCTGCTGGAGCCTCCCTACATCGGTTGCCCCGCCGAGCTCAGCTGCTACCTCCGCCGCTACTGCTGATTCCCCGCTGCTTGTCACCTGCAGGGAGAAGAACAACAGTGGAGAGGTGACTCTGGGGGCTGGGGGGGGCATGGGAGCCAATGCAGCTGGCGTGACCCTGTTTGCTCCGCATCTGGAAGCGAGCTTGGGGGAGGGGGCACAAAAGGAGCCACTTGCATCTGCGCCGTGAGGTCATGAGCCATGAGGCTGAGAGCCGAAGGGCCGTGGCCAGCGGGTGCAGCCCTTTGGGGCCTTTAGGGTCTGCAGGGGGGTGCAGGGGACTGGTATGGCGGTGGATCAATTGTGTATTTTAGGGGGAGAGGGGG
>QEPC01014266.1:1661231-1673922 GCA_003113815.1 Sphenodon punctatus | reverse complement strand
AATATCCTTGACCTGGTCTTCTGTTCTGGCCTTGAGGCGGGTGGTCAGTTAGTGGGGGATGTGAGATCTGTGCCCTTGTCATGGACGGACCATTATCTCCTGCAGACCAGCCTCCTAGCACACCCCCTCCAGAAGGGGAATGGACCAATTAGGCTGGTCCGCCCTCAGAGACTGATGGAACCACAGCGGTTCCAGGAGGCTCTAAGGGAGTTATCCCTGGACCCTGAAGGCCACTCTGTCGATATGCTGGTACAGCATTGGAACATCTTGCTGGGGGCGGCCATTGATAGGGTGGCTCCGAGACGTCCCCTGCCCCCGTCTCGTCGCCACAGGGCCCCTTGGTTTACTGAGGGACTGCGGTGTATGAAGCGGGTAGGCAGGAGACTAGAGTGATGCTGGCGTTGGACTCACTCTCAATCTGATCGACTTCTCCATAGGACCCATTTGCGGTCCTATGTTGTGGCTGTGAGGACAGCAAAGAAGGAATTCTTTGTTGCCCTCATAGCATCTGCAAAGTCGCATCCAGCGGAGCTGTTCCGGGTGGTGTGGGGGCTGGTCAGTCCGGCCTCCCTCCGCCTGGACGGGGACTTGTCCCAGGCCCTCTGTGAGGAGTTTGCCACCTACTTTGCAGACAAGATCACTCAGATCCAGAGTAACTTCAACACCAGGTTGGATGCAATAGGAGAGGAGCATGAGGTTATGGAGGCACCGTCTGGTCGATCTTTCTGGGAGGAGTTTCAGGAAGTGACGCCAGCCGATGCAGTGGATGTCTTGGGGTCTGTTCGAGTCACAAGTTGTGAATTAGATCCATGCCTGTCCTGGTTGGTAAAAGCTTCCAGGGAGACATTGGGGTCCGTTCTGCCGAGGGTGGTTAATGCGTCCCTTCAGCAGGGGAGGTTGTCGTCCAGTCTCAAGGAGGCTGTGGTGCACCCCCTGCTGAAGAAGCCTTCGCTGGATGTGGATGTACTCGCCAGTTACCATTCTGTTTCTAATCTTTCCTTTTTAGGGAAGGTTATTGAACGGGCGGTGACTCTGCAGCTCCAGGCGCATCTGGACTGTATCGGTTTCCTTGACCCTTTTTAATCTGGATTCCGCCCTGGCTATGACACTGAGACGGCGATGGTGGCTTTGGTGGATGATCTCCACCAGGAGATGGATGCAAAATGTTCTACATTCTTGATCCTGCTAGATGTCTCAGCCGCTTTTGATACCGTGGACCATGGGCTGCTGCTGAGACGGCTGCGAGACCTGGGGGGTCTGGACGGGACTGTCCTTGGGTGGTTCCACTTATTCCTCTCAGGGAGAAGCCAGTGGGTGGTGCTGGGGGCTGAAACATCTAGCCCCCGGGCCTGGACCTGCGGCATGCCGCAGGGTTCGATTCTGTCTCTGCTTTTGTTTAATGTATAAATGCAGCCCCTGGGGGAAATCGTGAGAGGGTTTGGGGTGTGTTGTCACCAATATGCTGATGATACTCAGCTGTACTTCTCATTTTTGACCAACCCAGGTCCCGCTGTCTTGTTGCTTTCCCAATTTTTGGAGGCTGTGGTGGATTGGATGCAGCAGAGCAGACTGAAGCTCAATCCTGGTAAGATGGAGGTGATGGTGGTGGGTAGGGTGAGGGAGGTGCCGACCCCTCTGGTCTGCCCTCCCATAGCCCAGCAGGTTCGGAGTCTGGGGGTGGTGTTGGCTCCGGGCCTCCGTCTGGATCGGCAGGTGGAGGTGGTTACTAAAATGGCCTTCCGCCAGCTGTATCTGGTGCGGAGGCTGCGCCCATACATCTCCAGGCCTGACCTGGCCACTCTTATTCATGCTATCATCACCTCGAGGCTAGACTACTGCAACGTGCTCTACGTGGGGCTTCCCTTGGTTCTGATTCGGAGGCTGCAGCTGGTGCAGAATGCAGCGGCCCATCTCCTTATGGGGACAAGGTGACGGGAGCATATCACATCTGTGCTCTGCACTCTGCACTGGCTGCCTATAGCGCACCAAGCCAAATTCAAGGTGTTGGTGTTGGTTTATAAAGCCCTATACGGTCTGGGCCCCTTATACCTTGGGGACCGCCTCACCTTCCGAACTGTTCGGTCATTTCGACGTTCGGAATTGAGTTCGGTTCGGCCAGTTCATGTTTGGAAGTTTGGTTCGGTTCGGTCGTCCAAAAAGGCCGAGTTCGGGCCGAACTCCGAACTTCCGAACCGCGTTCGCCCATCCCTACATTGCAGTAGTCCAGTCTTGTGGTGATGATGATGGCTAGGTCAGAGCCAAGACGTACGTCTGAAGCTGAAGCACTAGATATAATTGGCAGAATGTGCTCCTCATCACAGCTGCTACCTGGACATCCCAGCAGAGCTGTGAATTGAGGAGTACCCCCAGACTATAAACCTGAAGGACCAATGGAGGGCAGACTTCATCAATGATGGGTTCCACCGCTCCTTCAGCCCCTCCCACCACCTATGGGGTGCGGCAGGCATGTATTCTGGCCCCCGCTCTGTTTAATTATTATATTAATGATTTGGTCCCGGCTACCCTATCTGATGAGTATCATCCACCTCAACTCAGAACTAAACAGTTGGCTTGCTTACTTTATGCTGATGATGCGGCTTTAATATCCCAAACTCTGGTGGGAATGAAAAGAATTCTCAGAGGTTTTGCAGATTACTGCCACAGTGGAAAATTAATTGTTAATTATGATAAGACCAAAATCATTGTTTTTTCCCAAGTGATGGCTCCAACACAGGTGGGAATTGAATGGTAACAAAATTGAACAGGTCAGTTCATTTAGATACCTCAGCATTGTTTTCCAGTCATCTGGTGCCCACTGTAGATCTGCGATTGAGCAGGCCAACAAAAGTACTACAGCGATAATCAGTTTTTCTAGATCAAGGGGTGGTAACCTGATTTTGCCTGTCATTTGTGTTTTCACGGCTAAATCACTTGCCCAGCTTTTACATGGGGCCCGGTGTGAGGAGATTGAGGTAGTATAGTCTAAATTTTTAAGAGCACTCTTAGCAGCACCAACAGGGACTCCTAATGTTGCCTTGAGGTTTGAATTTGGCAGACCTTCCGTATCCTCTATGGTGTGGGAAGCTGCCATTAAATTTTGGTTACACTTGATTTTTCTAGCTTCACCTGGCTTGATTTCCCTTATGGCAAATGATGATAGGCCCAACCGCTGGATGGCAGAGGTTCAGTACACGGTGAACCGTATGGGCTTCTCTCTCCTGCATTTGTTTACTCAGGGATATCTTAAGGCTAAATTTGAATTAAACCTTAGGCTAATATACAACTCCAGAAAGACCTGGCAAAATTAAATGCAGCCTCTTTTCTTTCTTTATACCCCTTCCATTTTACCACTAAAGGACTCAGCTGCCTTATACCTAGTGGATCTCACTGTTACCAAGCAAAGGGATTTATTTTTCCGAGCTTCTGTAAACGCTCTTCCTACTGTGGAGCTCGAGGGGCGTTACAGTGCAACCCCCTTTTCTGAACAGCTTTGCCCTTGTGGGTCAGGAGAAGTTGAATGACTGCAGCATGTTCTGTTGTATTACAGATTATATGAGCTAGTAAGAAACTAACTTATCGGTCCTTTGCTGAAGACCTTGCCTGGAAGATCTATGGGGGAGCATCTTCGATTTCTCCTGGGGGATCATGACAGACAGAGGACACTGTCTGGGTGATTTCAGATGCTACAGACTCCCGAATCACCACAGTGGATTCCCAGCAGTCGTGAGCCGAACAACCACCCCCCGTGGTCCAGGAAGGCCCTGAACAGACGGAACCCCAGGAACCAGGCCAGCACAGTATCAAGCCACAGACAGCATGGAGGGAGCGGGCAGCGACCCACGGTGTCAGGGCGGAGGCGGGAGCTCACAGTGGGGCCAGCATCCAGGACCCAGAAGGCACAGGGGACCTCACAGCCAGCTTCAGGGGGCCACAAAGGGGGCCAGGGCCAGGTGGCCCACCAGGTGCATGAAGTGGGGCCACTGGAGCATGCCCCAACGGTATCCCAGTGCAGATGTGGTGGGCGACGAGGTAGTACACCTCAAAGGGATCCTGCACGGTGAGCCTCACCTGGACATTGGATCAGGACCACACACCAGTCAGCACCATCAGCTCCACCCCGGTGGGCTCCAACAAGCCATAGTCAGCAGCTTGGGGCCACGGAAGGTGACCGAGCTCCAACAGGTGGTGATAGACCACCCCATGCTACCTCTGGTACCCACGGGACCTGTGAACACAGCCAAAGAAGGACACACCCAGGGCAGGGCCCCCCTCTGCCATACAAGCTGTGTAGGTGGCCAGGCAGCACACAGAGAGAGCAGACATGGTCTCTGCAGCCGACCACCCCACATGCAAGCACCTCATCTCCGGGATGCACCCATCAGAAAAGGGACGCAGGCCCAGCGTCTCCGCATGCAGCCAGAAATTGTGGGCGCTCGCCTCATATCCAAAGTAGTGCAGGCCAGAGCTCAGACTCGCATAGACACCTGTGAGACTGTCCAGGCAGCTCAGGAGCAATTGCACGGCCGGGGAATGCCACAGGTCACACAGGGCCATGGTCTCATGGAAGGTCCAGCAGTGGGGGGGCACCAGGGGTGGTGGGGCTCGCGAGCCCTGGGGAAGCACTGCCAGCCATGGTCCATCGAGCGGATGATACTAACTGCAAGGAAAGAGGGGGCCCACAATTCCTGGAGGGATGGGAGGGGAAGCAGGGGAGCTCCAAGCCCAAGCAATAAGGCCACAGGCCACAACAGAGCACGGCAAATGAATGAGGCGTGGGGTGTGGACCCAGCACAGCTGCTGGAACCAAACACACATACAGGATAGCCTACACACTAATCAGGGTGGCCCTGGTAACACACCGGTATTGTTAATAGAAGGGAATCAGGGTACTCTCCTAGGGACACACCACACACGTGTGGCAAACACAGGCAATGCCTTGGTTTAGGAAAAAGAGTAGGGGAGGGGTCCCTGTGGAGGAGTGGGGCAAGGTAAAGGTCTTTCCAAAACTAGTGGACTTCATTCAAGATTTGGGAAAATGCCCTTGGACTGATCAGCTCTTTACAAACCCCATTACTGAAAAACAGATATTTGAGGTTTGGGATAAGCCGAACTGTGGTCGAGAGGGCCTTTGGTGCCCTCAAGCAGCACTGGAGGTGCCTCGTGGGTCGCCTGGACTACACGATGGAGACCTCGGCCCTGGTGATTGGCCTGCTGCATGCTGCACAACATGTGCGAGACCGACGGGGCTGCCCTTGACTACCCTGTGCCCCAGCGCCCTCTCAGTTCCTTGCCTCTCTATGTGAACACAGAGAACCCACAGGAGTACTGGTACACAAAGCGCATCTGTGCTGCCCTGGCTAGGCAGATCAGCCGAGGTCCTGAGGTGTGAGGCCGCACACCACCATCTCTACCACCCCAGGGCCCCCACCAGCACTCTGGGCATGCCCCTAGACACCCCCTGCCCCCAGACCCAGGCCCATGAACAGATAAAAGACTGAGACTGTGGTGCCCATGCATTTATTGTGAATACCTCCTACAGTTCACACCACCACCACCTCCCATCTCTCAGTGCCGCCCCCCCCCTCAGGCCGCTCGCCCCATCCCCCATGTCTCTGGGGCCTCCCTCTCGGCTGCCCTGTGGCTGCCATAGAGCTCTGGGAGCTCCCTCCCTGGTGTCCATGTCCCTGACAGTGTCCTGGGATGCCTTAGTGTCCTGAGGGGCAGGCGTTGTTGGGAGGGTGGACCCAGGGCCGGAGGGCCCCCCCCAGGTGGCTGCTCCCTCCGGAGGCCTACAGGGACTGGTAGGCGGATGCATGGGCCCAGCGGGCATACCGGCGGCTGGGGCAGTGGTGAAGGTGGTGGGGATGCTGAGGGGCCCAGCATTGGGGCTGGGGCAGGCAGGTTGCCCGGTGGGGCGGTGGTCATCACGTAGGCACTCATGGCCCCTGCATGCAGGAGCAGCGAGGTGCCAATGTCATGGGACTGGTCCATCTTGGCAGAGTGCCCCCTCACCATCTGGTCGATGGCCTGTTCCAGCCGCCCAAATGCCTCCACCTGCCTGCTGTGATCCCGGCGCTCCCACCTCCATTCAAGGTGCACCTCTGCCTGTGGTCTCCAGTCCCTGGCCTCCACTTGCTGCACGGCCCTTCCAGTGGCCGCCTCCATGCAGTTGATGGCCACTATCATCCGCTCGCCCTGCTCGGTGCTGGTGTGGACTATGTCCTCCACTTGTTCCTTCCTCTGGCGCCGTACCCATGCATGGTGCTCCCTCATCTGCTGCACTGGGGGGTTGCCCTGTTGGGGTTCATGGTAGGGGTTGGTTAGCCACCCCCCTAGGGTGGCTGGCTGGTGCCCCCTCCAGCAGTCCCCTGCGTCCGGGCCCCCTCTCCCCCACACCGCATGGGCCGGGTCCCCCTCCCCAGCCTCCCCTTGTCCCCTCTCCCCCCACTCATCGAGTGGCCTCACCTGGGACCTCTGACTGCTCCTGGAGCTGCTCGCCACCGTCCCCCTTGCCTGCCTGTCCCGGGTGCTTGAGCGTGCCATGACCTATGAAGATATGGGACGGTTGGGGTGGGTGTAGGTGGAGCGTGTCCCCTGGTGGACCCCTGGCCCCCTTTCCATGGTCTGGGATGTTAAGGGTTGTTGTGCCCCCCTTCCCCTCTTGGCCCATTCCATCCGGGCAGCCCCCACCGTCCCACCCGCTTGCTTTCCCTCAATGTCGGTGTCTGAACCCTCCAAGGCCGGCCCCTCGGTTTTGCTGTGGTCCCCCTGTGTCCCCTGGCTGGGGGCGACCTGTGTTCCGGCCTCGGATCCCCCTGTGTCAGACATCAGGTGGGAGCTCTCGGGGCTGGTGCATGAGGGGGGCCTGCTGGTCCCCGAGGTCCCAGGGCGTTCCTTTTGGGGGCCAGGGCCCCTGGAGCCGGTGCCTTCTCATGGGGTGGAGAGGAGAGGGGGTACCTCGGCCTGTTCCCTGCCCTGGACTACGGCGCTCCCCATGAGGTGCGGAGCAACTATGGATCCCTTCATGTGAAGGATGCAGTCCAGGTCTTCATAGTAGGGGGCAGTCTGGGCTACGTGGCTGGACCGCCGGTTGTTGTCCTTAATGGCCTTGTACCCCCTCTTGAGCTCCTTGACCTTGGATCATCACTGGGCCACTGTCCTGTGCTGCCCCGCCGCCTCCATGTCCTGCACAATCTCCTGGTACACGTGCTCATTCCTCTGGTTCACAGCTAGCTCCAGCTGGTGCTCCAAGGTCCCCCAGATCCTAATGAAGTCATAGGTTTCCCTGTGCACTCATTGCCCCCCTCAGTGGTATGGCTGTCTTCCGTGTGGGCCCTCCTGGTCCTGGTCCTTCTCCTCCTGCTCCTCCTCCTTCTCCTCCGCATGCCCTCCGCCCATCTCCTCCGAGGGCTCAGGCTCCCGGGCCCATTTCCATGTCCGTGGGTTGTAAGGGGGGGGCGGTAGGTTGCTGGGTTCCCTTAGCCCCGCGGCCCTCCCCCTTTCTCCCCTCCTGCTGGCCTGCCCCCCCCGGTGCCCCTGTGCTGCAGCCCCCCCCACTCCCCTTACCCATTTCCGGGGTGCCTCTTTCCCCGGGCCAGTTGTTGGCTCCGGAGTGGCCTGTCCTGGCGGCAGTGACTGCTGCTCCTGCTGCTCTCCCTCCACCGCCTCCATGTGCAGCATGACCATTTCCTCTGCCTCCTCTGCCTCCTCCTCCCTTGCTCTCTCACCCTCCGCTCTCCTCTCCCTTCTGCCTTGCTCCATCCCACCACGTTACCCTGCTGCTGTGTGCCCTTTAAATCTCCCTCCCCAGCCTGTGTTGTTGCTCATTGCCTGGCAGTGATGTTGCATGGTTTGTCCCCGGCTGGGAATCGTTTTGCTTGATTCCGGCTGGTGGTTGCCGTTCAGTCATTACGTTTTGTTGTTTCCCGGTGGGAATTGCTTTGACCACGCTTTCGGAGATGGTTTGGGTCGGACCTCCGGAAGGGTGGTTAATTTTTTCCCCTGCTAGGGATTGTCTGTGGTGAACATCTGGCGCCCGCCAAACAGACGTTCAGGGCCCTTTGGCTACGCCGCAGGGTTGTGTGTGATTCACTGTTGTTGACTGTGATCTTGTAATGTCTGAAAACACGCTCTGTGGCCAAATATTTAGCCCAAGAAATGAAAATCAGATCAGTCTGGTTGGGTGACTATGCCACTGTATATAGGGAGAATCATATTGGTGTATTGTCTTGAGCCATCATTTCTGCAGATTATTGTTACTGTCATTGTTATTTAGTCTATAGAGCTGTTTTGGTTCCTTGTTATCCTGTTGTTGTCTTTTTCTGTCTTATCACTGTTTTGTATGTTTGCAAAGGCCAATGGCCACACTATAAACTTATTACCTGCCTACCTATTTGATCAGATCCAACTTTAAGTTTTAAAAACTGCTTTCACTTGACTTATCTCAGAGGATAGTCTAGAGAGCATCCTATTTGTAAAGGCAATTTTTAGGGAATACAATTAAAATTGACTGAGTGCAAATGTTTTTAATTATATAATGTTTTGATTGATTACATCAATAAACAAATGTAATTAGGGATTAAAAACAACATGTTTGGGGGAATTTAGAACCCGGTCCGTTGTTGCAGGTTGAAAATGTCTAGATAGAGCCAAAGCTTTCAAGATTTGAAGTCTCTTTCCTGTGCTGTCTCTTCCAGGTAATATACAAAGATAACATGATATTCTACTCCCTATAGTTCCTCCATTCATAACTCGGAGAAGGAGCTCCAAGAATTATTTTTTTTGCATACATACAAAAATTAGATGAAAATGTTCATGTTTCATTAAGTGAAAAGTCATTAAAAATTGATTCTGACTTTTTTTTTTTTTTTTTTTTTAAAAAGAAAAATTAAGACATTTTTCATTTTTTGTTCCAGACAACCAAACTAAACTTGTACCAAGTTTTGGTAAAACTGAAAATTAAGGATTGCCAAAACAATAAATGTTCAGTTTTGGACAACCAAAGTGCACTGATGCCTGAAAATGTTTATTTTTCATCCTCAACATTTTTAGGTTGAGAATAACGGGGAAAAAATCATAATAATTTTTACCAAAAGTCTTTGATTTGGGGGAAAAAGTAAAATTCCATCAACTTAAAACCCCCAAATTCTAATAGCATCAAATCCGAACTGTAAGTATTTGTTATTTTTTGTGGCAGGGGTGGGGTGCGGTAAATGAATTACAAAATACACTGTGTTCTCAAACGTAGACCAACTCTGAATTGGAGGTATCAGGATATTCAGTTGTTTGCTGCCCACAATCTTCCCACAGCTTTAGACAGTTTCGATAGCAGTCGACAGCTGGATAGATTCAGTGTCATGGTTTGATTTTTGGAACAAAAAGTGAGCACATGCATTCTTTCAAACAACCAGTACTTTGAAATCAGTGGAGTCACTGATAATCTTTACCATCATGGCTTATTCTGCTGGCTTTATTTCACCGGTACAAAGAAGAGCTCAGCACAGGGCGGAGAAAAACTGCCCCATTCCTACACTGAAAATGAATATGTTGGTTTTGTGAAGGGCCTAGGTAGAGAACACTTCTCCATAATGTCCTGTATGTGTGACAAGAAAATGAACAGAGAAAGGTGAGAACAGTACTGAGAAACAGGTAAAGGTTTCTCATGAGAGAAATGTCATGGGATAAGGAAGAGATGTTGATTTCCAAACAGTAGGCAAACGTGCATGGCATAAATCAGAGTTCTCCGGCCTCAACTTTTGTATCAGCCCTGCCAGGTGCTGGTGGGGAGGATGATGAGAGAGCTTCCCAAAGAGGAGCAAGTGTGGTGGGATCCATCATCATTTGCTATTCATGGCTTTAAGCTAACTTGCTTACTGCAATAGAAAATTTATTCTGAGCTAATTTATTCTGAGCCAGAACCTTACATAGGGAACATTAAAACTTTGAACAAAATAAATACTTCTAATAGATTGCTGCTAAAACAGATTTGGGTAGGGGGAACTATTCCATCACAATCCCACCGAGCAGCAGGACACGTCAAGAGGAAGACTGTCTGGATTATTATTTGTATAGCACTTTCACTGCTTGAAGCACTTTACAGTCTTTGGGGCTGATCCCATGCCCCTTGCACCCTGCGTGCAACTCACGCATGAACATGCATGCAAACCATGCACATGTCCCTAGAGAGCACATTTATTTATTTATATTTATTGTATACATTTGTACCCCGCCCCTCCTGCGAACAGCCCGGGGCAGCTTCCAATGATAAAATACAATACAATACAATACAATTTAAAATCATCAGTAACAATATAAATTATTAAAACAGGGCTCAGGGCCTTCATAATACATAATAAATCATAAATCAGGTGGGGGAGCTAAAAAATCCCCCTTACCCCACCCTCCCCAAAGGCCTGGGCGAACAGCCAGGTTTTACAACTTTGCCGGAATGTCAACAGGCTTGGGGCCAGGCGAGCTTCCTCCGGAAGGGAGTTCCAAAGGCACGGCATGGCCACCGAGAATGCCCTCTCCACTGTCGCCCCCCGCTTAACATGGGGGACCTCCAAGAAGGCACCCCCGGCGGACCGAAGGAGCTGTTCTGGGGCGCAGAGGGTGAGGCAGTCCTTGAGGTATGAGGGGCCCAGACCATGAAGGGCTTTATAGATCAACACCAAAACCTTGAACCTGGCTCGGCACGCTATCGGCAACCAGTGCAGAGCTCGGAGCACAGGTGTAATATGCTCCCGACGGCCCGTCCTCGTTAGGAGACGAGCCGCCGCATTCTGCACTAGCTGCAGCCTCCAAACCAGGTACAAGGGAAGCCCCACGTAGAGCACGTTACAGTAGTCCAGCCTCGAGGTGATGAAAGCATGGATGAGGGAGGCCAGGTCCGGGCTGGAGACGAAAGGACGCAGCCTATGCACCAGATACAACTGGCGGAAGGCAGCCTTAGCTGCCATGCGGATCCCACATGGATCCCACTTGGGATTACGGCCATTATCTAGTTCACCCTCACGACAGCCTTATGAGGTAGGTAATTATTATTCCCATTTTACTGATGGGGAATTCAGACTGAGAGTGAGTGAAATCACACACAACTGCTAAACCTGATGTCTGCAAGGCCCTGGAAGCTGTATAATTAGCCCTGGATGATCCCCAGGTCACTGTTGCGTGAGAGTGAGGCTCTCACATTTCCAACCTCGCTTTGAACTCTGATCTAACATTTAGATCTGATCTATTTGTCAGATCCAAGTTTAAAGCGGGGCTGGAACTCAGAATGTCTCACTCACATGCAACAGCGATCAGGGGATCATCTGGGGCTGATTATACAGCTTCCAGGACCCCACGGGACATCAGAGTTTAGCAGAGTTTTGTGTAAGTTCACCCAGTGACTTGCTCAAGGCCACTGGGTGAGTTCATGGCTTTAAACAGAATTTTAACCCTGGTTTTCTAGGGTAACTTCATCTTATCCACCAAACTACACTGGCTAGGAAGGACAACAATCAAAAGCATATCAAAATCAGATACATGTATGCATCTTTTATTTTGCTGTAGCTGTATGTGGTAATGTGGAAGAGTCTTAGGGCGCAGTTGTAAACTAAGCTGAGCCATTGATTTCAATGGAATCAGGAGGGCACCATTAGCAGTGTTATTAGGAACTCCCTTTGAGAATCCCTCATATGTCAGTGCGATACTAAGTGCACTTGTACTGGCAAAACGATTTTTAGCATCACAGTCTAGGACTATTGATTGTTTGGTGTGAGCTGGAATGATCGCTGTGGGGTGAGAGATAATTTCATCCTGGAGAAAAGTTTATTCCATAGAATTGCTGCAGATTGAATTATAGTTAGAGCCCTCCTGAATGAATATATAAGGACCTTACAAATCAAAACTCTGTTCCATTTGGCAAGAGTCATCCTCAGCTTTAAATAATCCAGTACATTAAAGTGCAGTATTGAACAGGACAGCAGAGCCATAAACCTTTAGCACTGCCACAACAAATCTGTCTAATCAACAGTGTCTGAGAGCAAACAAGGAGGGTGAGATCCTCTGCTTAGGCAAACTAATATAGCCTGAATGAAGTAAAACCAATGTACACCTGCTGAGGACCTACTTCTTAAGGTACAACCCTCCACCCATTGAAGTGGCAAAACTCCCATTAAGAATATAAGAAGTGCCATACTGGATCAGACCAATGGTCCATCTAGTCCAGCATCCTGTCTCCGACAGTGGCCAATCACGGTGGCTTGGGAGAAGCACCCAACAGGTCACAATGGGGGATCCATTCCCTGCTGTTTCCCCCCAGCTCCCGTCATGTTCCCTGATCCTGTCTGACTAATAGCTGCTAATAGACCTATCTTCCAGAAACTTGTCCAAACCTCTTTTAAACTCCCTTACCACAGCCTCTGACAGTAGATTCCACAACCCAATTATACACTGAGTGAAAAAATATTTTCTTTTATTTGTTTTAAACTTGCCATCCATGAGTTTCATGGAGTGTCCCCTAGTTCTAGTACTAGCTGGGAGGGTAAATAACTGCTCCTTGTTTACTAGTTCCACACCACTCATGATTGTATAGACCTCTATCATATCTCCTCTCAGTTGTCTCTTCTCCAAACTGAACAGCCTCAACCTACCAAGCCTCTCCTCATACGGGAGCCCTTCCAAGCCCTTGATAATTTTTGTTGCCCTT